>OVBA01002728.1:0-32370 GCA_900406435.1 Lepidium aucheri
AGGTTGGTTTGACCATTAGGGTTATGCAAATGACCCTATAAATACCCCTTAGTCACTATCTTATCATTTTATCTGTTGTTTTAGCCGAAAAAGCTCTCCCTATTTTTGTTGTTGCTTTCTTTTATGCTTGTGAAGGTATTTTGATGATTATGCTTAAGTTTTAATGGAATGATTTTAGATTGATCTTCATCTTTACTTTCTGCTCTTTACTTTATTGTCCTTTATGTTTATGCAAATGAGATCTCCTCTGATCCTCCATTCTCAAATCATGAGAAGTGAGTAGATCCTTGTGGATCTCGAGGATAGGGAGATCAGAGGTGAAATCACCGATCCACTCGCCTTGCGAACAACGATCTGGTCCGATCTCTTCTCACATGGCTGAGCTTAAGGCCGATCTCTCCCTGATCAAGAGAGATCTGATTTGGGCCAAAACCTAAAGCTAGCGCTAAGGAAATCAGAGACCAAGTGTCGTGTGAGTGATGGTTTGATCCACCGAAGAGAGATCTAGTATTGTGGATCGGCTATTAGATGTATTGGGCTGAACTTTAAGCTTCTGATTTGGCATGATCGTGGCTAGTGCCGTAATGGATCAGCCGGATTTGGAAAGGGGTCTTCACCGTGAGAATGAGTTGATCTAGCTTTTCCCGGTCTAGGGATCACCTTATATAGCTTGGCGAGGTCGGATCGGCGAGTTTACCGTCGATAAATCACCTCCTATCCTCTAGATTCATGCTTTTTACCTTAGATTCACTTATTGCTATTATCTTGCTCTGTTTATTGATCATTTATCTATTTTGGATGTTTATCTTCTGTTTTTAATTTGTCTTTTACTCTATTTTGTCCTATTGGCAAGATTGCAAGCTCACTAGAAAACATAGCCTATCTTTGTGACAGATTGATAGGTTGCCTGGACTAGGATTTAGTAGTAGATAGGTTGATTAAAAGTAACTACTGAATATTGGTTCGACAATCCCATCACTTACCCTATGCTTCAATGATTTGATCACCTAGGCTAAAAACCTTCTTATCAGTGTGATCTTTATGATACTGTTGCTAAGGGACGAAGCATTTCTAGTGATCCAGATAACATAGTAAATGGTAGTTCCTTAGGCTCTATGGATGTTAAAGTGTTGGTGGAAACGGCTACAGTTTCTAAAGCTTTTCTTTGGAGACTTGCGACAAAAATGTCAACGATTAAAGAAGCTATTCGATATATGATTGCATGGCCTAACTCTAGATGTATTAATCTGGAACAAGCAATTCAACCAAACGACATTACACCACTAGTAAGTACATTCAACTTAATAATTTGATAATTAAATACCTCAAATATAGAATTGCGTATTAACAAAGCCACATACTAATATTTTTATCTGAATGTGTTTAATTAATAGGGCTCTGGAACAATTCGTTTAACAAATGCAAACTACTAGACTTGTCTAATGATGATGTGATTGTTGCTGAAGGACTTTGGCAGACGCAAGACAACAATGCATTACTTAATCGACTTCCTATTGGACCAAAGGCAGTAAAAGTATTTCTTGATGTGATATATATTACTGATACATTCATATGGAGGCCTACGATGGAGACAACATACTTAGAGGACTGTTTAAAGTCTTTTGTAGTATTGCATGTCATCAAAGTCGTCTTTGAAAACACCACAAATGCAAGAGGTCAGAAATCTCCTATCCATAATTCTGCCTCAACTGAGCCACTACAAAAAACAGTTCCAAACCTCTGACTGAGACATCACCTGGTAAGGAAACTACAGTAGCTCAACAATCTATTGGTGAGAAGTCTGCAGCAATAGGACTAAAATATCTTGTTAAGAAGACAGTTTTAGCTTCAAAGTTACAACTTCGAAGATCTCTAGTATATATCTGAATATGGTATTTTGGTGCTTCTATTTATTATACTATTTTAGTAAGTGGTTTATATTCATGACAATGAAAAAATGGAACCGGAGCTATCAAGGAAAATCAGAAATGTATGTTGATGGATATTGGCGAAAAGAAACAAGTAATTGTTGAAGGACATGTGCATTCACTTGACCCAGAGAAAAAGGTCCACTTTGTATGCTTGGGGTCTGATGTAGCTAGAATGTGGGTAGGTGTAGTGAAGGTAGATGATGCAAGAGTGTGGATTACATCAGATGAAATCGAATACATGAAAGATGCACTTGGTTCATCAATTGCATGGCTATTGGATAAATTGGTCATCTATTTAAGTTAACAAACTGGGGTATGTGGTGCTGTTAGTTTAATCCTTATGTTTAATTGTCCATCTGATACTGATGTATGTTGCTAGTGCTTGGTTCAGGGAATGAAGAACTTTTGGTCCAGCTTAGCTATCATGAAAATTAAGCTTTCTAAGTTTGCCTTATTTTATGTAGATGTGCCAGACTTGTGGTATGTTTGTGAATATTGTATTGGAACCATAATTATGTTAGGTTGTATGAGTATGTTGAAGTTTATATTACAAATATGAACTTGCGTTTCATTACAGAATCAGAGCCATATGCTATAATATACTGATTTTAGAATTTCATATATAACAGCAAAAAAATGTTATAATATTACCATAGCAAGACATTTTTCATTAGTAAATACTTTACAATAGCAAACTGTAAGGTTATTAAAACATACATTACAACAATATTCAGCTCCTGCATTAGAGTCAGATATAATAGCATGTATAACGTACTGTCAATTTCATTAATAAATAGTATACAATAGCATACTATAATGTTATAAAAACATACATTACAACAATATTCAGCTATTGCATTAGAGTGGGATATAATAGCACATAAAATATACTGTCATATATCTCTTTACAAACTTATGCGGTGCTGTATGAAATTAATAAAAAGCATCATAATTTTGATATTGTATATTAACAAATAATAGCATACACATTTAGTGCTACCATATAAGTAGAATCTACCATAGTTGGCGATGACATAGCATTAGTGAATTCGCTATTACACATCTAGGATAGCATATTTTCCGCGCTAAAGATAAAAAATTTTCTTGTAGTGCTTCCAGTGTAAACGTCGAGTTCTGCTGTTAGTAGACGGTCTCTGCAAATCTCACCAAATCCATAGGTGCATTGTGCCTAGCTTTGGGTCTCCGCTACACCAACATGGGTGTTGCATGGTCCAAACTTCTGGCCTTATATGGTGTATCATTGATATCAAGAGATAACTCAGGTCACACGAAACACCATGCTAGAGATGTCTTGATCTCATGCCAATCAATATTGTAACAGAATGGAGAGGTTTACTACGGACAATGCAAAGTACACAATATCTTTGCTACACATACATTGAGTTTTAGATTGTAAATCAAGGTTTTCTGGATGCTATTCAACAACCAAAATTCTGGCCGAAATCTAGGACCTTATTTAGTCAATTTGAGGCTTTGAAATCATGGTTCAACTCTGCGAAGTGAAACAATCAGCAGCAACTGTCAACAAACCAGCCTGTAAGGTCGCTTTCAGCGTAATTAGGGAGAACATGTTCGACGCCTACCTTGTTTTTGGTGGCCATGCCTGGCTAAGTCATTATATCAGAGAGGATCAGAACCTGTCAGTCTCGAGTAGAGACTTTTGACTTTTATCTTAAACTCTACCTTGTTTTGATAAAAAAAACTAGATTGGTGTTACATATGAATAAAGAATCTCGGAATCTACACTAAATTCTAAACCAGTTAAATGAAACTCATCCATGTAGGAGGGGTACAAGTCCATATAAAGATAGTTCTTAAATATAAGAAAAACACTCCTAAAACAATGAAACAGAAAAAAGTCTAAGTGGATCATGTCTGGCAAATAAAAAACCATAAACATTCTAGGAAAATTTTCAATCTTAGAGAGCGAAATCTCCAAAAATCATAAAAGCTTCAAAGATGTCACCACCATTGGTTTTCTAGGAAATGTTTTGGTGGAGGAGAGCTTGTTGTAATGATAGGCCTTTAGCACATGTTGACACCCACTTCCCCATATATTCACCGCTAAAATGTTCAAAGGTTTTTCCACCACCAAGGGATATAAACGCAAAACCAAACCAACTAAGAAGCAATATGTAAGATTCATGTCGGTTTGGAATCAGTGGATGGTATTATTACTTTTTGGAGAACAGCATAGTAGGCTCACGCCACCATGGATGTGAATAAGAAGATTCAGTTTAGATATTAGATCTATTTTCATATTCGATTGAGAGAGAGTTGGGAAACCAGATATGGATTTGGTTCGTCAACTAAATGTGTGTTCATCAGATGAATGATTATGAAGCCTTCTAGGAGGACTGGTGATTTGGAAAAAGTAATTTTCCTATAAAAAAAACGATTTTGCTAAATATAATAGGGGCAGAAATTTCTCTCTAGCAATTCATCGGAAAGAATGTTTTCTCCAAAGGAAATAAGCAGATTTTTCGGTAAAACATACGATCTTACGAAAAAAATCAAAGTAAATGGAAGAAAAAAACAAAGTAAATGAAAGAAAAATTAGAAAGAAACATGAAAGGAAAACATGGGAAAAGGCAAAGGAAGAGAGGAGATGGGAAGCAAAAGTCTTCCAATATCACTCTTACCTAATGAGCTTTTTTGTAGATAATGAGATTTACAAAACTTAACTAAAGACGAGTTTTTGTATCCAACTCGTTCATTCCAATGATTAGATTTCATACACTTGTTTGTACCAAGGGAGACACTTGATTTATAGAGTATTAATGCTGCTTATGTTTCATAAAATTGTGTTAGTTACTTCTAAACCTAAATAAACCTAAAATCATCATAAACAACATTTATTTTCTTGGTTCTTGATTAAAAGGACGAAAGTTTTTATATAAACAGAAAAGAAAAGCATTAATGATTATGAGATATAAAAAATAAAGTAGATTTGAGAAAGATAAGAGAAGTCTATTCATCATCCTTACGATGAATCAATTATGTTTAAGTTCTTTTTCGTCTTCTCTTCTTCATCTCTCTATTTTCCTTTTCCTTCTTAAAACTCATATCTTGAGACATTCAGTTTGATATCGACGTGCATAAATATCGAATTAGCAAAGTTAACACTTTTAGCAAATACTTCTTGAAATCTTGCATGTGAGATAGAGGGCCTCTTTGCTTAAGCGCAGTAGCACTTGCTACGTCTCTACCTCTTCTTAATCATTTCTTATTAGTTATCATTCGATTAGCTCGAACAATCTTACGAAAATAAACTACATTCAAGCTTGGAAGATGATGAATAACTCAGTGGTGCAAGATTTTTCCGAGCTCATCGATCCAAATTAGGTGCTGGCCAAAAGAACTTCTCTCATTCTTTCAAGAAGTCAAACTCAACTATGCCTTGATTGGAGATTATGGGTCTTCACTGGTTACTCCGATTCAGATTCAATCGATTTTCTCTTAAGCAGAAAAAAAAGAAAGAATGGGCTTTTGAGGATCATAATCAGACTAGCAGAGGACACGTCACTCGATGCTTATTGGAGAAGCTAGTTGACATATATGTCAACTACAAATTGGCTAAAGAGATTTAGGTTAATCAAATTGGCTAGTTGACATCACGTCCAAATGAACTTCTTTCATGATGAGAAAAGATGTTCCACATTTTGAGAAATTACACGACTACGAAGTAATAATCTCACAAAATCCAAGCTGAAAGTATGGCGATTAACTATCATCTTGATGCTCTTGTACTCATGGATAAGCTCTTATCATCATGGAACAACTATCACTCAAAACTCATGCATGAAAAGAATAAGATGACACTTGAGGAGCGTATATCGGACATAATGATAAAAGATGCATATTGGCAATATACGGGTAAGATTATTTAACTTGTTGTTTTGAATTTGATGCTAATCTTGTGGAGAGTGGTGGTGGAAACAGCAAGAACAAGTCAAACTATAGAAATAAGCAGACCAAGAATTCAATCAAGCATAAAGTGACTTTTAGAAGAAGATTAAATGTTGGAATGGCAAATAACTTGGTCATAAGAAGCAAGATTGTATCTGCCTCCTTAACCGAAAGAAAGTGCAAAGGCACATCTCATAGTAGACTTGATAGGTGTGGTCACATAAGCTAATGTCACAACCGATGTAGTAGAATGGATAGCAGACTCTGTGATATACACCTCCTTAGGTAAGGATCAAAATATAAAGTTGAAAAAAATGAAAGGTTGGAAGAAGAAGAGTTCACGGATTGACTCGACCCAAGGTAGATCAAGTGGCTGGGTTGAGTGGAGCTCCACGAGGTGATTCGCGGAATGGTTGGCTTGCACTCGAGCCCAGATGGTTGAGTGGGGGACTCGAGTAAAGGTTTTGGGATTATTCAAAGTTGGATCTGGATGCACTCGAGTCAAATGTAGAATCGGCTGAAAACATAGGAGTGATGAGATGGGAAGATAAACTTATCGGTGGTCAAAAATTAGCTTGATCTGATGAACAAGTGAAGGTTAGTGTGTGAAGATAGGTGAGATATGATGGTGGTCTATGGGGAACTTGGTGGATCGAATGGCATTATTTCAAGAGATCTGGAATTTTCTTGAAAAATTAAGTTCTTCCTATAAAGGATTTTCTGACCTAAGGGATGAACGAGTTGAATACAAATATTGATCTAACCTTGAAAAAGTTTTTGGATAAAAGATTATATGAAACTAAAGAGTGTTCTTACAAGTCCTTATATAAGGATGCCTATCTAGGGTTTTAGGGAAACTAGAAAAAAGATAAATGGGTCCAAAGATTAACATGGGATGAGGTTTATCTCCTACTACAAATGGATTCTCTTTTCCCATTGTGATCCATAAGCCTCATTAAAACCATACAATAAAATCCCATGGGCAAAACCAAGTGAAGAAAAAAGAGTACTAATTAGTCACGAGCCCATTATAGTACTTCACAGGCTTGAATTGAAACCAAAACATTGTAGACATGAAGGTTTTCTTTGTGATTTTGCTTGAATGTTCCAGCCACCATTGGGCTAATTTTTTTCGTCTTGGCTCTTGTTATTGCTCTGGTTGGCATCTCTAATGTCTCTGCTACTCCTTGCACTTCATGATCAATTTCATGGTCAATTTCTTTCTCTACATCCTTGATGCTGCTTAGGTTCATATCACTATGGTTCAACTTGTCACATATGCAATCAAAAAATCTCCTCAAGAAATTGTATGAATCAGAAAGCAACAATGTATTCCTAGGAGATGCGAGCACCTTAAAAGTCTTGGAGATATGAGAAATTGAGCTTAAAATTTCTTCAGGGAGAATTCTAACTCACGGTAGAGATTTGTATGTGCCAAATACGCTTAGGAACTTAATCTCTAGTGCATTGTTGATGGTTCTTGGAATTACGCAGATTGTAGATGCTTGTAAAGTGATTTTGACTAAGAATAATGTCTTTGTAAGGTAAGCTTTTTGTAATGGCAACTTTAATGTAATTGTAATTTTTAATGGAAATGTGACTGAAACTTATTCTTACTTAGTGTGTGATTTATCTAGTTGGAATGGTGGATTAGGGCATTTGAATGCAAAATCCATCAAAAGATTGAATCAAGCCTATCTGAATTCTGCTAATATGAGTTCTGGTCTAGCAAAATGTGAAGTTTTTGTTGTAGCTAAGAGTAGTCATAAGCCCTTCTCTAATTTTGTGGATAGATCATCTCAATTGTTAGAGTTAATTCACTCTTATCTTGCAAATTTAAGAGTTGAGTTAGTAAAGAGGGTAAGAAATATTATATTACTATGGTTATGATTGTTCTAGGTTCACTCAATTTTATTTGATGAGCTCTAAATATGAGACCTTTGATGCTTTTATGATATACAAGGGTGAAGTTGAGAATCAATTATATAGAAAATTGAAAATTTTAGGTCTGATAGGGGAGGTGAATATGAAAATGATCCCATGAGATCTTTGTGTTTAAAAGAAGTTATCATACATAAGAGAATAACTCTTTATACTCCCCAACAAAATGGCATAGCTGAAAGAAAAAATATGACATTAAAGAATATGATGAATGCAATGCTATTAAGTTTAGGTTTACCAGATTATTTATGGGATGATGCTGTCTTATCTGCTTGTTATATATTGAATAAGGTGCCTCATAAAGGTTTAGATGTAACACCTTATGTTGAAGGCTCATCAACCTAATCTTTCATTTTGAGAGTGTGGAGCTGCTTGATCAAGGTGAGGTTGCCTAGTTTCAAGACGTCAAACATAGGTGCAAACAACTTTGATATTATTTTCATAGGAATGAATTCATAGATTAGTAACACATCTAACAAGCGTATTTTAGATTGTGAAGACTTTGAACAAAGAAAGAACAAAAGGATTCAGGCAGCAACTGACTTTAGATCAGTTCATCACAAGTTATATTGTGGATCATGATGAACTATCTGAAGAATTTGTCTTCGTGTTCTTGATTAAATGATGCAACAACATTTACAGAAGCAATGAAAACAATCGATGCAATGTTTTGGAAAGTGGCAATCAATAAAGAATATGATTTGAGTATGACTAACCATAAATGGGAACCTGTTGATTGACCTAGGAGTTGCAAGGCAATGACGTGTAAATGGATTCTGAAGAAAGAAAAAGATGAAACTAGATGGGACCATTGAAAAGTTCAATACCAGATTGGTAATTCAAAGTGTCACAAGTTCAATACCATACTGGTAAGAAGTTGAATTTTTTGATACTTATGTTCTTGTTACAAAAATTGCATCTATTAGACTTCTACTTGTTCTTGCATTTTCGTATAAATTGATAGTGCGTCCAGATGGATCTTAAGACTATATTTTTGAATGGTGACTTAAAAGAATAAATATACATTACTCAACGAGAGAAATTTGTAGTAGAAAGATAAGAGAAAAAGGTATGTATATTAAAAAAATCATATGGTCTTAAACAAGCTCCCATACAGTGGTTTATATGATCTTAAATAACTTTAGACATTTATTTCTTCGGTACAGTTCGGTTCAAAAGTGTGATAGTGTTATACAAGGAGAATATGCAAAAGTGTTGGGAAGTGTGATATTTTTAATGAATTGTACCTGGCCTAATATTGCATATGATGTAAGAAAACTTAGTCGTTATAATCAATATCCTAGCTCAAAACATTGGGTTGCAATTGATTGTTTAATGAGATACTTAAAAGGAACCATTGATTGGTCTCTAAACTATAATGGTTTTGCTTGTGTCTTGGAGGCTTTTTTTTATGCTAATTGGGTTACATATAATGATGAAATTAACTCTATAAGTGATTATGTCTTTACTTTAAGAGGCGGAGTTGTAGGGTGGAAATTTAGCAAGCATACTCACACAGCTCACTCTACTATGAAGTCAGAGATTATTAATTTGGAGCTCGCAGGACAAGAGGCCAAGTCGCTAAGAAATGTTCTTGGAGACTTACCAATGTTTGATAAGCACTTACCATCTCTATCTTTGAGGTGCGACTGTTAATCAGCCATAGATGTGCCTTTAAAGAAAATATACAATGGAAAGAAAAAGCATATTAGGATGACATATAAAGTGATAAGGTTTGTGCAAAACCAGAATACTTTCACTTGAATATGTAAGATCCAAGAAGAATATTGTCGATCTATTGACAAAATCATTGTGTGGGTGTATGGTCCTAGACATTGCAAGGGGGGTGGGACTAAAATGACTTAATTACAGTATCCTAGACTCCTTACCATTCAGTTCACTCGGCTGATTGAAATTGTTCAAAAGGTTAAACGAATGAAAATTCTAATTCTTGATAGAGTCATGTAATTACGAGTTGTGTGTAAACATGGTTTGAGATTGATCATGAACTTGTGTATGTATGTAATTCCGTTCGCATTAAAAAAGAATACGAATACACTTGTAACATTTAGTTGTAAAGTAAAAAATTCAAGTTTAATTTAAAAATTTATAAGTAAGAATAAAATGTGAAAGTTTTTTATTGTATTATGTACAATTTTCTCGGACTAGAATGTTGAATCAAGTCATTAAATACATCAAAATTATATTCTTAATTTTAGAAAGAAAGAGGGAATGTTAGTTATGTTTCGTAAATATGGGTTGGTTACTTTGTACACCAAAATAAATCCAAAATCATTTTAAACCAACATTTTAATTTTATCAACAATTGGATTGACAAAGTCTGATCCATAACCAAAGTCCACTCTCTAAAATCATTTTTTCCCACTTGTAGTAGGGAGGGATCGAACCCCGATGCATGAGAATTCGTAAAGTGAGCACTACCAATGGCCCACATGTCCTCGGCTTTTAATACAACATTTACTTTCTTGATTCTTGATTTTTTTTGTCAACGGCAATTATATTAATATCAGGAAACCATGAGTCAAGAGGAGGGTTACAACAATGAATCAAGAACAGACTATCGAATATGACGAGCAAGATAATCTGCCTTGTGATTTAAAGCCCTGGGAATTACAGAAAGAGATAGATGAAGAAAGGAGGAACTTAACCTGAAGAACTCCTCCTAATAAGGATGGAAGGCTGGCCACTCTTTTGGATAGTCGAGTATCTTCAGCACCGTCTCACAGTCCGTTGAAATCTCCACCTCCGTAATCTGAAGCATCAAAAATGACTCCATCACCCAAAGAACAACTTCCATTTCCGGATGAAGAGCTGAGAAACTACGATTGACTCGGCGTGCTCCTGAAAATCCTCCATCCACTGAATCTGTAAAGCAACACCAACCCAAACCCGTCTGAAGGTCTGAGCTTTTCCAGGATGCATCCACCAAAGATTTATATCCAGTGAAACTTTGATTGTATGTGGAAGGGATATCCAATGAGCACTTTTGTGTGGCAATATGAACAGTTAAGGGACTTTTGGACACCTTAAGTTCATGTCTAGCTGAGAACCATTCTCTATAGTCTGCTACCGCCTAATTTATTCTGTTATGAGGATCAATATCTATATTTGAGAAGCAATGATTATTTCATGCTTTCCAAATATTCCAAAGGTTGAAAAATATGCATATCATGTTGATCTGGTAATCGCCAGAAAAGATAATCAAGATTGTACCAGATTGAGCCTCCTGAAAAAACATCTATCACTGAAGGTATGCAGGATAAGGCCCACGTCTGAACCGCTGGAGGACATTCAAAGAGAGCATGATTTATGGTTTTCCCCTCTATTCCACAGCGTGAACATCTAGTGTTGCAATTAATTCCTCTTTGGAACAAATTTTGCTTGACAGCCGTACAACCAGATAAAGCTTGCCAAATAAAGTGTTGGATTTTATTTGGACAGTCAAGTTTCCAAATTTTATTATGTAGCACTTGGAGAATTGGACCATCGAGTCCAATGTTTAATAAAGAGAAATACTCTGCAGGCTGATATCCTGACTTCACAGAGTACCTCCCTGTTTTAGTTAATTGCCAACCCCAGTAGTCAGGTCTCTGTCTCTTAGGTATTGGGATGCCCAGAATAAGTTGGACATCTCTAGGATAAAAATATTGTTGGACTAAGATTTCCTTCCAGGAACCTACTCTATGATCAATAAACCGATCCACAGTTAGATCAGGAAACAAACTTTGGTTCAGCCCGACTGCAGGATGAGGAAATGAATCTGGGATCCATGGGTCCTTCCAGACCCGAATTGATTTGCCGTCCCTAATTTTTCTAATCATGCCTTTGTGAACTAAAGATTTTGCTAAAGAAATACTTCTCCAACCATAGGGTGAGGTAGCATTAGGTGTTGCTTTGAAAAGACATTGGTCCTTAAAATATCGTCCTTGCATTACTTTTGCAAATAGTGAGTGTGGAGCATCAATTAAGCGCCATAATTGCTTAGCCAGCAAGGCCGAAATGAATTTCTCCAAAGCTCTAAACCACAATCCACCTTCTGATTTTGATTTGCAAACTTTTTTCCATTGTTTCTAGTAAATACTTTTAGCTGTATCGGGATTAGACCACCAAAAATCTGCAATTGCTGAGTTTAGTTTTACTATGATTGTCTTAGGTAACTGGTAGCATGACATCACATAAGTCGGTAATGCGGTAAGGACTGATTTAATTAAGACATCCATACCTGCTTTAGAAAGGAATTTGGATGACCAACTATTTAACCTTTCTTGGATCTTCTCCCTCATGAAAGCAAAAAATTTTGTTTTAGCCCTGCTAATATTTTCAAGAAGTCTTAGATAGGAGCTCATACCCTCTGTCTGGGTAATACCTAATATTTTATGAAGCACCATTTTGTTGTGCTCTGGTACAGAATGACCAAATTGTATCGATGACTTTTCAAAATTTATCTGTTGACCAGACACCATAGCATACTCGTTTACTATCTTGAGGATTTGGTTAATCTTGTCTTTTGTAGCCTTACAAAAAAAAAACTATCATCCGCAAAAAAAATATGAGAAACAATGGGGCTTGCTCTCCATATGGATATGCCCGAAATGAGTTTCTTTTGTTCTGCTTGTCTTAGTTTGGCAATAAGAACTTTTGTACATAGTATAAAAATGTAGGATGATAATGGATCTCCTTGTCTTAATCCTCGTGTGGGTATTATGCTGCCTCCAGGGACCCCATTAATAAGAACCGAATATTCTACAGTTGTTATACAGTGCATAATACACCTATCCAATTTTCGCTAAAACCAAATTTGCCCAATAGTTTAGCAACAAAGGCCCATTCTACTCTATCATAGGCTTTACTCATGTCTGTTTTTATAGCCATAAATTTACATTTCACCGCTTTATTTGTCCTAAGAGCGTGGAACATCTCTTGGGCTATCAAAATGTTATCCAAAATCAATATTCCTGCAACCAAAACTGATTGGGTTTCAGATATTAGTTTTGGCAAAAATCGTTTGAGTCAAAGACACAAAGTTTGGAAATTATTTTATATGCTACATTACATAGACTAATAGGTCTGAATTATGATATCTTTGTTGGTCTAAAAACCTTCGGAATAAGACAGACATTTGTCTTCTTCAACCCTAGTTCAAAATACCCATGTCTGAGAAAATCATTAACTAAGGCAACTAGGTCATTCTTAATAACGGACCACGAATTCTTGAAGAACAGGGCCATCATACCATCCGGTCCTGGGGTTTTTCCAGGATCCATCATAAACAATAGTGTTTTTAATTTCTTCCTCGCTTGTCGATCTCATCAATAATTGATTATCAGAGTTTGTAATCTTGGTCTCGATTTTATCCAATAATAAGACATCGTTACTATTACTAGAAAACAAGTTTGAGAAATAGTCTGAGGCCTCTTTCAAAATTTCTTCTTCTTGTGTTACCCAATCTCCATTATCCATCTCCAATCCAATAATACGGTTATGTGCTCTCCATTGCCGTGAAGTCCGGTGCTTCCTGCAATGAAGTGTATTTCCTTATATTCCTCTTTATACTCAAGAAGATTAGAAAAACACTCTGTGGAACTGCAAGTGGCGTATTGGAGACTGCACAGCAAGTGGCGTAGTGGAGTGAGCGAGCATCTTATTTGCCCGGATGGAATAGAGGTTTATCCTGTTCTCTATAAACAGAAAAGGAAGTTGTGCCCAATGACTGGAATAAGCTAGTAACATAGATTATTAGCTGTGGACTACTCCTTAAGCTAGAGGAGACAGACTTTGGATAAATTGTCATTCTAGACCCGATTGGAAAGATTGAATTGAAAGCAAGATCATAGACCTGACGAGAAAGATCCAAATTTTGAATATAACTTATGATAATCAAAAGGAGTCGTGGTTACGGGTAAGGTTAGGAAGGGCGGGAAGGACTTCCTTATTAGAAGAGGATGGTAAGCCATATGTGAAGCCAAGGCAAAGACATTTTCTCTTGAAGATTTAGCGGAAATCAAAGTACAAAGTGTCTTACTATGCGAAAACGCATATTTGACTATCTGGCCAAGTCTAGAGATAGACCAGGAAAGACATCTTCAAACCTGCCCGCTGACACTAGTACTGAAGACTACTTGAAAGTGGTACTGGCTATTGGACTGATGGAGCTGGAGAACGGAATAGACATCCATTAGCCCCCAAAGAAGGCAGGTTTGAGCAAGGAGGCTCAAGAGTAGCTTTTCTTTTCCTCCCTTTCATAACACTCCTTCTCCGTCTTACTAGGCGTTAGGCCCTCCATTGCATTCTATTCTTTGGAGCCTACCAACTTGCGTACCTCTTAATCTCCGCCTGTTAACATATAAAAAATCAGACTCTTGTAGATTCGCCTCCTTTTCGACTCGCTTCACGACTCTTTTAGTCTCGTTACGCTTAATAATCAACATCAGCGGAAGCCAACTCTTGAAAATCTCAGGTTTACACTGCTAGATCAAATTCATACTGAAATGCATTACCCTACCTATCTAAAAAAAGAGGGCCCTGGGGAGCATGCCACCCTCAACCCACAAACTCCCATTCTCCTCAGTCTCCCAGTATTGGAGACCTACTTACTATATCTAGACTGGGGGCCTCTCCAGTCTTTGCTTAAAAACTTTTCTTTTTTACTGATTGGGGATTCCTAATGTGATGAAAGTTAAATTAAAGCCAAAGCTCTTTCTTTTAAAAAAGTATCTTGTTCCATTTTTCTTTCGTTAGTTAATCCACCTTTAAGGGCTTGTGGTAATTCAGGTTTGACACTATTTGGAATGGCTTTCTCATATTGAGAGATTCTGTCTAGTGGCATTCGATCACAGAATCCATTGACAGCTGCATAAATGACTAGTATTTGTTTTTCAATTGGAAGTCGTGCATGTTGTAGTTGTTTCAGTACTTCTGTCAGCCTTGCACCTCTATTGAGTAATGTCTGAATTGTAGCATCAAGGTCTGAGCCAAAATGAGCTAAGGCGGCCACTTCGCGATATTGTGCCAATTCCAATTTTGAACTACCGCATACTTGTTTCATAGCTTTCAACTGAGCGGCAGACCTGACGTGACTAGCAGATAAGCCGACATTAATAGCAGGTCTAACTCCACGATAAAAGAGCTCTGTTTCCAAACAGATTTGTCCATCAGTAGAGGAGATCACATTGGTGGGAATATACACTGATACGTCTCCAGCATGTGTTTCAATGATGGGTAAGGTGGTCAAACTACCTGCACCTGTCTGGTCTGATTGTTTAGCCGCTCTTTCTAAGAGACGGGAATGTAAATAGAAAACATCACCTGGGAAAGCCTTATGGCCAAGTGGTCGGCATAACAATAATGACATTTGTCGATATGCCACTGCCTGTTTACTAAGATCATCATAGATTATTAATACGTGCATTCCATTATCGCGGAAATATTCCCCCATGGCACACCCAGAATATGGGGCCAAAAATTGCAGAGGGGTAGGATCCAAAGCTGTGGCTGCTACAAGAATGGAATATTCCAAAGATTTGCATCTTCAAGAATTTGAATTAATTGTCCTACAGTCGAGCGTTTCTGTCCAATCATTACATAAAAACAATACATTATCTCACTCTCAGAGGTGTCCTTTGAGTTTATTTGCTTTTGGTTTAATATTGTATCGATAGCAATAGTCCTTTTTCTAGTCTGCCGGTCCCTGATTAGAAGTTCTCGTTGACCACAGCCTATAGAAACAAGGCTATCTACCACTTTAACCCTTTTTGCATAAGCTCGTGCATTGGTTTACGTTCAAGAATCCCAGGGGCTTTCACTTCGACATGTGTTTGATCGTGATCACTTAGAGCCCCTTTTCCATCAATAGGTACTCTCATCGCGTTGACCACACGCCCTAGCATAGCCTTCCCAGTGGGAACATCCACAATAGATACAATGCGCTTGACAAGACCTCCTTCTTTTATAGCGGTATCAACGCCAAAGACAACAATCCCATCATTCTCATTCTCAAGATTCAAGGCCATTCCTTTCACACCATTGGCAAAAAGAACCATTTCCCCAGCTTGAATCTCGTTTAATCCATAAACTTGTGCAATCCCATCTCCAACTGAGACCACTCGACCGATCTCATCCACTTGAAAATTTGCGGAAAAGTTTCTAATTCTACTTTCGAATAGATTCGTTAGTTCCGCAGCTCAGGAAGATAATTCCATAATTCCATTTATTAATTCAGAGGCAAGGAGGAATACCGCTTTAGAAAGAAAAAAAGTCTACCTTATGAATTGAACGAAAGCACTAACTCCAGAGCTTGGGCAAAACTGGGGACTCCCCATTTCCTGATTGACAAGGTCTAAATAGATGGCGTTTAGCCATGGAATGCTCTCGTTGTGAAAAACAACTACGAGCAGCGACTTCAGTCAGGATTATTTCTATATTAATTAATTAATACTATTTGATGGACCATTTGGCCAGACCTAACGGCTACAAGAATAAGTACATGCAGAGCCAAACCCATTCTAGAAACAAAATCAGTAATAAGTTTATCCATGAAATACAGAGTATTCGATTTGAGTTTTCTTAAAGAAGACCGACAACTCCTATCCCGAAGATACAAGCGCTCGGTCCTCTTCTCTTGTGTCAAAGTGTAGTGTGGTAAGGTTTTGCCTCACAGAAGGAGTGTAAAATTTGGGAAAAAGCCAAAACAGAACTAACGGAGATCGAGGTATACTCCGTGCTACGAAACGAATTCGGCCAGTACAATACTCAGTATTATTGAGGCCATGAAGACAGACAGCGCTTTTAGCCTGTCTATAGGGTTCTTTTCGATCTTTTACTCTACCAATTGATAGATTGATTTCACACTTTAGAAAAAGTTTGGAAAGAAAGGTAGATAGAACGACACCTGTGAACTCGAATAGCATTGTGGCATACCTTTTCATCTGAACTAGGCTACTTTCTTTCTAATTGAGGCATTAGTATGGGTTGAACAATTAGATATGATCAGCTTCACCGGATTGTTCATAAGCATCCGGTTCAGTAGTGATCCAAATCAGAGACAATCACTATGAAACTCAGCTCAAGAAAAAATCAGACAATCACCAAGAAGTCACACTTACATTCCAATGTGTTTATAAACAGAATCTTGGAATCATTAACTGATTGAAGCAGCAGAAGATAGGGAAAATTGTTAATAATTCTTGTGCAGATGCAATGTTGTTATTTTAATAATCCAAGAAAAACCTATTGGAGCAAGTTTATTACATTCATGAGTATAAAGAAAGTAAATATTTCGGAAGCTTTTTGATAAGAGAAACATAAAGGAGGAAACTTGATGTGTTCTTAAGCGAGAAGCGAGAAGTTTCTGTGGCGTATGGTTGTGTTTAAATAACCGCCATGAATATAGGCCTTAGTGGCAAAACATAGAACAAAACTAATCCACTATCGTAATAATTCAGGAGAAGCCGTAACCAATAAAATGTACATACAAATAATAAATTCCTTATTATTTTATTTATTTGTGACGGGTTAAAGACGGCTTTTCTCAACTTTTGCATACCGGTGGTCTCTTTTCTAGAAATAGGTACGAACTGAATTTTCCTTAATTAAGTCCTCCCAACAAGTAAGCCAACAGCTCCCTGGACCCTCTTTCAATGAAAGATCTCCATCCTTGGCAAACTCCAAATAATGTATAGCATCAACAAAATAGATTTCAGATTTTTCGAAAGGAGTGCTTACCACTGGTACGAGTACTTCTTTTCCTTTGATTATACCTTTAATACATTGATGGTATGTCGATGGGACCACTTCGTCTTTATGAATCTAGAGTCTGCCCAAAAAAGCATAATATGTCATCGGTGCCAAAAACAACCTGAACACTATTGGAATCTGAAAAGGTCCAACGTTGCAATTGACTATGACCATACCATTCCTAGAAAATTGATTTGATAATTCGAACTCAAATTATATACCTCGAGAAGTGCTCCTCCAATCTTTTCTTTTGGAATGCCTAATGGACATGGGTATGAGATTGACTGTGGAGTCAAGATCAACCATCACTCTCTTTCCCGCAAGAATCTTTAATGAAAATAGCATTAAAAGTTAATAATAATTATGAGAAAAGAAAAAGTTAGTTAAATAAGTTATAATTAATAATATATGATAACTAATAATAAAATAAGTTATTAAATAAGTTATGATTAATTATGATAAAAAAAATTCATATCATAATTAGTTGGTTAATCATAACTAACTTTTTTTTACCCATACTGAAATTATATGGGTTGGCCAGTAAACTACCTATCCTTCCAGTGTTTTTTCCTTTGTCCTTACACCTCTCTGGAGAATCGATCCCGACTTGGAATCAAGGGTCTCAGAGTTCAGGAAGCAGTTCAGCAACACACAAAGAAGAGTTAGAGTGCCCGAACTATTAAAAACCATGCAAAGGTATAATGAACCTGTCATGGAATTCACTGCAAGGTGGCGAGCCTTTACTTTTGCGTGTCCCCATAAATTTAGTTAATAAGAGCTCCTCAAGATGTGCATGAACAACTTCAGAAACGACTTTTCATTGATACTCCTGCCCCAAACATTTCCTTTAAGGGATTTCACGACTTGTGCACTAAAGCTCATGATGTGGAAGCACATCTTAGCAAATGGCAGCGTCCTATAAAGGACTTGAAGTTCGTTCTGTTATCTTATTAAGAAAGCGGATGAATCACTCACTTTCTCTATTAAAAAATTGGACTTACTTTTCACAGCCTATATGTGTATGCAGAAAACAAGAGTCCTTACTTTTCTTTCTCTTGCCCTAATGGGGGGCTACCGCTTTTGTTCAGTATTCTCTCTACCTTTTCTTATTTTGACTTCATTTTCAAATCTTTTATGCTCGGCTATACCAACATGGGAAAGACCTAGCCTTCCCTCCCTTTAAAGTGCATTTATCATATCAGCTTCTAGAGTAACTAGAAAGAGGGTGAAAGGCCCAACTTCTTCATTCATGGCTTTTTTTTTTCTTTGATTGATCTCCCTTTTGTATTCATTCGACCTAAGGCAAAAGAGAAGTCATACAAAAAAGAAAGGTTATTTCATGCAATGCATAATGGGTAGGCCTCCTATGGATTCCTCTAACTCAATGAATGAAGTGAGGAGTATGAGGAAAGCTGGCTTTCTGGATGAAAATGAAAACAAAAAGGAAAAAGGTCAAACCATATCTTACTTAATAATCTGGCTGAATGATGAAGAGCTCTTTATGTGGTCTCACTTTACCACCATCTGAAATGCGCGAAACATCGATTGGTGGAAGGCAGTCCATGAGGATTCTCCCTTTTCCTACGTGCACTTCCCCTCTTTTGGTAAGCATCCAGTATCTTAGCAAATGAACATTTCTCTAAGCTTATCATGTAGCTTATACGTCGTTTGAAAGTTGCTTCAAGGATCCAACGAATAGCTAAGGTTTGTTGATGATCCCTAGCTACAATCCCAGGAACATCATAAATAGTACCCGCTACTCCTACTTTTGCTACTTCACATATGGGCTTTATATTCTCTACAGCGTCAACCATAAGTTTGATTACATCACATTCAGTTTGAGTTTAACGATGAAAAAGTTTGAGAAACAATAGCACGAACTCTCGTTCTTTTCCCTTCTTTCATGCAAAAATTGACCAACTTCTTGATCAATAGTTTTTGCTAACCATCCAAGCCCCCCATATAGCTGAAAATTTCCAAGCAATTGAAAGCTGCTTTCGATGACGAGGTCGATAAATTTATATTACGCAATCGTTACTGTCCATCTTTATCAGCTAACTCCCCAGTTTCCATCTTTCCTTTTAGAGTTTACCACTCTTCATAGCTTCTTGAACTTTCTTTACGGTCTTGCTCCCTGAGTTCCAGAGTCTACACTCTCGCATCATATGGCTCCGCCCCGGAATCATTTTATACCTCTCCTTTTGGTCGAGTTTTTTTCACAACCTCTCCCATAAGTGATCGAATTCCTTTGTACCTTTGCTTTGACCAAGGGGTCCTCGAACCAACCTGTCTTTCCTCCCTCAATCTCAAATCGACGAGGAGAGATTCTACCACGCTCACTTTTACGTAGCTTCACTTCTTCTTGATCCTGCTCCATTAGAGTTGGTTAATTCAGTGTGTCGCTCCCACTTGCCCCAGGAGGTTGAGTACCTTCGTTCCTCTTCCTCAGAGCAAAAAGTGGAGTATTGGCAGAAGCTCATCCGAAAGTAGAGCTAGAAAGGCCTTATTTTTTTTCATTCCCATTCTTCATTTCTGTATTCTCGAATCCGAAGGAGACTTCTCATATTTAGAATCTTTCAGCAGTGTGCTATGTTTACTATTCTTTCGTACTTTCCTCTTTTTAGCACGTGATAGGTCAGCGAAGCGTGGGCAACTGCGGATAAGGAAAGGCCAAACACTTCGGCCGAACCGGAATGAGCAACGATGAAATGACAAGATGAGGTGCTCCGGGCACCCCCATTTAGATTTAGAAAGAAGGGTCAAAGGTTTTGGGCCTATAGCTTTCCATGTCCCCCCTGAGTTGGGTGGTGCTTGTGTGGGGGGTGTGCCACCAGAAATCGGGCTTGAAGCTCTCGCCTTACCAAGGAGCCGACACCTGATGGTTATGGCTATTGGTCACGACTACTACCAAAAGATTCCAATGAAGATGAATATTCCACATAGAGGAGTGTGCATCTGTATGTTGGGTGTTCTTCTGTTGTGCGACCCGGTCGCTTATGTGCGACATGTGTCCCATGCCTCCTATTTGTTCAGGGCGGGCGGTGTGAACTCTGATTTGATCCGAGTATTCAATCACGCCACTGAGATGCTCAGTTGACTTCTTAACCTTGATAGGAAGATGGCTTATTCTAAAATTCGTGCATAAGTATAAGGAACTTTGGATGAACTAATGTGAATGGCTGTAAGCTTTGCTGCTCGGAAACACCCAGTGCTGACCACACTGAGAGACACAAAATCGCAGGTAACGCTAGTTGGCGAAGTGGCATTAAGCATCCCTAGCGGTACGAAAAAGAGGCCGTGATTATATCATCTACGTCTGTACCGCTCCTCGTGGAGTAGATCCCCAATGCAATCAAGTCTTTCACTAGGGAACGAGATAGTTCCCACTACCGCCGGCAGGCTAGCAAGGCCATGAGCGCGGTGGGAATAGACTTCCCAAAAAGCCAACCCCGGACTAGGGTCAGCATAGAATGAAGGGGACGGCCCTAATGTTGTGTTGGCAAAACTAACTTCTTTGGTTGCGGGCGGAGAAGAGCGGACGTGGGGACTTGGGTCGGGTTGCAGCGTAACTAAGAGAGCCATTCTATTTAGGGTGAGACAGAATGGGCAAGCATGAGCGGTCTGGTGTCCAAGTCAGTTGGTTAGACAACAACTACTTCACTTATTAGATTAGTATTAGCCGCCTATCCCAGAATGAAATGAGATAAAATAGAAAGAATGTGAAGCGCTAGCGCTATAGGATTGGTTTTTTTTGGGGGGGGGGGGGAAGCNTCGCTTCTTCACAAGCTTACCCCCACACTGACAGGCAGCCCGAGCTGTATGAGACAGAAACTCGTCCCACATACGGTTTGGAGGCTGAGCCCCACCCCAGCAGTAATGGTGCGGCTAAGGTCAACTAACACAAAGAATATACTGTTCACTCAAAAATTGCCTTTGGGTTCTGAACTCCATATGGGGAAGTAGCGTTATTGTTTGTGAGGTCTCGATCATTTACATGGACGCACTTCTCATTCCATTTGTGGGAATTTGATGATCTATAAATTGTCCCTAATGAACGATCGGCTCATGTTTGAGCATGATAAATCACTTCATGCCGACATCTTGCTAATAAACTTTCAGACCTCATATAAGAATGGAAAACTTGAGCATTTTTTGCATTGGTGGATGAAGAATCGCAAACATAATAATTTTGGTTAACCATGTTCCCATAAAAAAGATACTTTCAAGAAAGGACAAGCACGGCTGAAGTGTCTATACATACAAATCTATTTACGAATCTATATGCTTAGATTAGAACTGGAAGTTCCAGAACAGGAGGTTGGTATACCACCATAATGAAACTGCCTTTTATTTTTTTATTCGGATAGGATTTATGTTGGCTTCGTTGGGAGGCTTGCCTAGTTTGTTACGTCAACTCCAAAAGGATAACTTGCGTTGGAATCGAGAAAGTTCCATGGAGTTCATAATTGCATAAAAGGAGTCAAAGTAATGGTTGTGGCACGTCAAGGCACTTCTTCGACGGTCTCTGTCTCGCCCGCCTGCCATCATTATTAGGAAAGCTTTCAATCAATAAAAATCATATTCGTGAATAAATTCCATTTTTTTGATCCAATATTATGCACTTTTTTGGTAGCAAGACTCTCTTCTATCCGTTTGAACTCTTGAGCTGGACCAGGAGCAGGAGAACGGAATAGGCATCCATTAGCTCTATCCCTTCGCATGACATCAATGAAAGCAGCAGCGGGCGAACCGGCGGTGAACAGGAAGAGGGAGGACTGCCCGATTGCTAAGAAGAAGCAAGCCTATTCCCTGCGCGGATGTCATTGCTCGCTAGCTCCTTTCGTCCCTTCCAACGCACCATCAACAAAAAGAAAGAATAATTCTAAATAAAATGGACTACTAGAGCCACGGGAGCGAGCCTTGTCATAGTATTAGGTGCGATTAAAAATCCATGTGAAAAGAATACGTAGCGAGTAAGGGTAACAATAGAAAAGCACTCTTCGGGGCTCACTATTGCCTCTATTACATAACCTTTCTCTGGTCTACTCTCCTGGTCACTCAACCAACCTATTAGCCTGGCTTAGGTCGAAAGGGCTCCCCTGTTTCCTGCTTGACCTTCGTAGCGCATCAAAGAGACTTCACTAAATCACTTTTTTCTTTTCAAGTAGTCAATTAGGCTACAGCCAGCTATTTGATTTGGCTACACTTCTTTACTTCATGAATTTACAGATTGAAATTGAAAAACGGCAACCATTTAGAGGGGGATTTGCAGGTCTTATTCACCACTTTCAACTGATTCCTTATCCAATCAACAGAAAGCTACTACAGAAGTCACGGCTTACTATCTTGACCAGAAAGAAAAGGTGAATGGAAAATTGTCTTAGATATCTTTCTTTCAAAGTCGTGCTATCTAGGTCATCTTTATGCAGGAAAGGGATGCGCGTGACGAAGGCTATACACTGCCCCGATTGCTTCTTCGCTCGTTCAAGAATTCTATCTTTTCACATCACCAAGCTTCTACGATACCAAAGAAGAAGGGAAACTTTAAGTTGATTCTCTGTTCACATTCTCTTTCAATTCCTTTGCATAATAGACACACATTCCCAACAGACTATCTAGCTTCTTTGAACAATCTTTTTGATGTCTCTGAACCTTCTTCTCATAAAAATAATGAGACCAAAGACGCCATACAAAAATAAATTGGTGCACTCAAATCCAAGAAGACTTCGGACATTACCACCTAATACAAAGGCTTATAGGCTCTAATAAGATCTAGTCTTATCCTAATTGTTCTATTGAGAGATAGAAAGCGTCATTAGTAGCTAAAGGATAGACGCAAGTGATTGGAAGGATGATAAAGAGACCTTCGCTTACTAAATTTGAAACTGTGATGGTTCTAATAGACTTGGCGACAGTTATGGCCTATCTACCAACTTGACATTCAGAATGCTTATTTCGACGTATAAGACCGTTTGCCTATTTTCATCCTCATATTTGTGGTAGGCCTCCCATCTTCCCATAAGGATTGTAGATTTGCTTCGCGCTCACCCAATCGGAGGGACTCCTAGGGGTCGTTTCAACCACTGGAGAGCCCATCTTTAGTTGTTTTGTTTTCTAAGCTTCGTTTCCTTTGAGTAGTCTGATTTCATCTTTCCGCTAGAAAGCGTGTACACACACTAAAAAAGGAGAATAATATCCCTTTTATTAAATAGGTAGCTCACTGGCGCAAGCAACGAAGTGCCATAGGGTTCAGGATAAACTTATACTGA
Organism: Lepidium aucheri; assembly: GCA_900406435.1. NCBI lineage: Eukaryota > Viridiplantae > Streptophyta > Magnoliopsida > Brassicales > Brassicaceae > Lepidium > Lepidium aucheri. Next base: position 23,825 of record OVBA01002728.1, read on the forward strand.
AGTAGGTACAATCTCTTTGTGGATCAATCTATAAAGTTCATAGAGAAGGAAAAACCTGAGATTAGAGTTGGAGAAAGCCGCATAGAATANTATAGAATACAAAAAGCAAAGGCGAAGGTGACTTTACATCTCTCGAAAGTGGTTAATCCGGATCCATTTCATAAGTGGACTGGGGAATCTCAATCTCAAAGGTCTTCGCTCGGTTCCATAGTTCAATCTAAAGCCTGTGAGGCTGGAAACTTCTACAACAATATTACATATTCCCATCACCAGTAAACGATACAGTAAACCTTTAAATAGGTTCACTCTCGTCCATGCTCAAGGGCTAAAGCCAGCCGTCCTTCTGAAAGGTCCTCTTCTACGGCTCAAGGTTCAAGCTAAATCAAGTTCCTTTTCTCACTTAAGCGGATACAACAAGTCAAATCAATGCTTTAAGGAAAGACTTCACATTGCAGTCAAGCAAGATAGGATTCTCAACATGATAAGTTCCATGGACAAGGCGAGCTAGCAGCAATGATTTCCTTCCGTGCCGTAGGTCTATGAAATTATCTTTTTCAGCACAAGAAGTCTCAAATGCTTTCAGAAGAGGTACTTTAGTAACTCGACTGAAAGGAAAGGAAGCAGGTGATCCTAGCATGGAATAATAGTAAGAAAGGCCGGGAAGGATTTGATCTTTTTCCGGTCATGATTCACTTCAAAGTGAAACAAAACATATTAGTTTTAGTTTCTATGAGTCGACAGGAGAAGCACCGCTCAAAGTAGCTTTCGCGAAAGCCTGTTATTTTGACCTTTTTTCGAAAGGTAGCAGAAATCTTCCTTTTTCAAAAAGTAAACAGGTATTGAACTGTTCTTAGCTTGGCACGGTTGAAGCACAACCAAGGGGTACTACCATCAATGCTAAGTCACAAGGCTGGATTAACTCAAAGAGGTAGGAAGGAAATATTGAAGAAAACAGGAAAAGATCTGCAAGCCTCCTACATTGGATGTAGTGTATTTTTTCCTGATAAAGGGGCCCGCATTCCTACTTTGGAAGAATAGTGATCAAAGTCAAGGGAAAGGGGCGCTTCAAACCAGAAACGCTAAGTCTTGCCGAGATTACCTCGGATCTTAACTAGGAATGCTTGGTTACACAAACCCTAAAGAGACACTCTTACACAGCCGCCTCTAACTCGCACTCTTTCTTTACTCAGATCTTGTATTTCCCTCTTATACAAGTTGAATCTCTTTCTCTTTCTCTCTTTGCTCCAAGCAAACTGGTAATTGGCCACATCTTCTTGTTAGCGATGCTCTTAATTTCTGAGTTGTTTGCTAGGTTAGTTGATCAAAGATTTGTGCTCTCTAAGCTAGGAGTTTGATTTCTTGGCTTTGTGGACCCTTCTAAACTAGCTTTAGTAGCTCAAGATCATACTTTGGATGTTGTTCTTTCCTTTCGATCAACCAAATTTTTTCTAATTCCTTCCTTTCTCACCACCCTTTTAGATCTGATTTTCCCTAGAACATGGTACACTACATGATTCCATATTCTGATAATAACCAAAGAAGGAATCTCACCTTAGACATTATGTCCAGAGCGCATCTTTCAATCAGCGGAGCTTTTGTGACTCTCTCTATTTATCGACGTATGAAGCATCCTTAAGCTTGTGAGCTATCCTTATTCTATAACCTAGCTGCCAACAAGACTAATTGGATTTCTTTATAGTTAAAGGAGCCAGCATCTCTTGAAATCTGTTCTATAGAGAGTGAGTTGACAGGCGAAGCAAGACTCTAATTAAGAACTGGTTCACTTCCCTTTCTATATAGATATATAAGAGAGAGCGAACGGTTGGAAGCAAGAAAAGAAGCTTTGATTCTGTTGTGGGAAATCCATCTCGCTATAGTATAGGCGAAAGTCTATAAATAAAGAAAAATATCTGGAATTTATTAATTTTGTGTCAGATTGCAAAGACTAGCAGACTACCCTTCTCCAGCTCTAGTTATCAAGATTTACTTCCTTGAGAACAGATGAACTCTTACTTATTGGGACCTGCCTCAGTTACCTCTCCTCTGTTCAAGGTTTGAAGTACTATGTTATTTTTATGTACTTTAGACTTTTATGCTTTTTAAGTGTGGGGAAAAGGGAGCCCTCTACTTCTACTTTTATCTACACGCGAACAATCGGCATTGCAAGCAAATAGAGAGCCTCCGCCCGTTTGAGTCATTGCGAGTCGGAAAGCATACTAGCAGTTTGAGTCGCGAAAGCACCACTTGCTTTATTTTATTATTTTTATAAATAATAGATATATAATATTATCTATCTATAAACAATAAGAAAATCATTATTTTATCTAATTGGGCATTCCTGGGAAGAGGAAGAAGCAGATAGAGCAAATGCCTCCCTTTTGCTTGCGTCCGCTCTTCTCAAAATGAGCAAATTGCATGTAGAGATCTGTAGGGGCTTATAGTTTAATTGGTTGAAACGTACCGCTCATAACGGTTATATTGTAGGTTCGAGCCCTACTAAGCTTACAACCCATTACTCTTCACCCAAAATAAGGCAGTTGAAGTCGGCACAAGAAATAAGCGGAGTAGAGGCAGCAGTTGCGGGTTCAAGTGCAGCTAAATCAATATCCCTTTCAGGGGTTGGCGGAGTTGGTAGGAAGCATGGTTGGCACAGTTCTGTAAATAAGAAATGTTTCATCCGGTTGAGCTATCGCAATCAGTCTTTCTTTCTCTTCCTGGTAGCAGAACGAATAGGAGATCCAACATGACTGTATTAAGCCTGCCGCAATCAGGGTTAAGCTAGCTCATTGCCAGAAAGCAAACATGAGCTCTTATTTAGATCAAAGGGCGCTCATCCCAGGCAGGCTGCAGGGGCTTACAGGTGGAAGGAATGAATCAAATAAGGTGCGAATATTGTGTTTCAGTGATTGATTTCTCTCTTAAATTAGCTCCACTACTCTACGGACTTCCTGAATTAGCCTTCTTTCCCATTTCACTAATGGAAGAATTGAGCCAAAATTATCAATGAATTGAATTTCTAACTATAGAAATTTGTTCTCAGTGAGCTTTGAATCTTTTAATTGGTAGTTGGTTAAGGAATCCGAGGTTAGGAGATTAGATTAGTTGGTTAAGGATTGGAGAAATAAGTTAATCATTACTAACTTTTTTTTCCAACTAATTATGATTAATCATAACTTCGATAGCATTGTGGCATTAGTTGGATCTACTTTTATCTTTCCACCGTAACAGATCCAATTATGATTTTGCCACGTCTTTACATCTCTGTTTGTCTCTCTAATCTGTTCCCCTGTGATCTCTCAATGATTTCCGTGAAAATGCCCAAAATCAGAAAACCGGAAATCACATCGTTGGACTCTGCCGTGTTGATAATTGTCTCTTCGTTTCACCTAAAATCTTCTCGTTGTTTTCCTACGCCTTGTCGCCGAAAATTGCCTCGCCGTGCACTTCGGGTTAACGATCGCCGGAAATCGTCTCTCCTCCTTTAAGTTGACGAACGCCATATTGTTAGAGGTTTGTAGTGATTTAATTTGGCTAAAGAGTCTTTTCTTGATTCTTGATTAAAAGAAAGAATTAAAGTTTATATATAAACAGAAAAAGAAATCGTTAATGAGTATAAAACACATAATAGTAAAGTAGATTTAAGAGTGATGAGAGAAAATTGATTAATCATCCTTAGAATGAATCTATTATGTTCGTTACTTTTTGTTTTCTCTTCTTCATCTCTCTGTTTTCCTTTTCCATTCCTAAAACTATATCTTAAGACATTCAGTTAGATATCAACGTGCATAGATATCAAATAGCCGAATTAACACTTTTAGCAAATCTTTCTTGAAATCTTGCACGAGATAGAGGGCCTATTTTCTTAAGCGCAATAGCATTTTCTTAAGCGCAATAGCACTTACATATTCTTATTTTATTTGAGGTTTTTTGGGTGATTTGGAGCTATTTTGGAGGAATAGAAACTTGGAGATGAGTGTAGAGCAAAGTAAGGAAGTAAAATGCATCAAACAAGGGAGGAAAGTCAATTGCGTTTACTTGATCGGTTAGAAGCCCTCTACCTAATGGAATTAAGCAAAAGTTGGACACAAGGTAGCTACAATATCTAGTTTTCATATGAATGTGGATTGAAGGCATTTGGAAAACTGGTCAGAGAGATACTTTCAGTTTACTCAGGATAAGTCTGTTGAGACTTTATGCACAAGATTAGTTTCAAATGAAGGCCTTCCCGTTAATTGGATTATATTTCAACACAAGATATTAAAAAGAGTTAACTTTCGCTTGGTGGTGGTTTGAATGCATTTGGACAAGTGGTTTAGAAGATATGTCAATTTTACTCTGTTCTAGCCGATGTCAAAAGTTTTCTGGCCGATGCCAACAGACCAGATTTTGACGCAGAGAGCATCAACCGAATCCGAAGGCTTTTTGGCCGATCCAGTAAGGGTCCTGGCCGATCCCAAGCCCAGAAAATACTATTTTCCCCTTTTATTCACTTGGATCCATCCCGTTTTGTCTCGAGTTGATCCAACTAGTTTAGGTTCACAAAAACCCTAATGTCTAAAGGTTATAAACACATCTCTCACTTTACTGCTATGCATTCACACTTTGTAGACACCTTAGATAGAGTTTGGAGAGAGGGATAATACTTGGAGGCCCCTTTGGGGATCATCACCTCACATCTATGGAGATTTGTTCATCCTTTCTCTTATATTTATTTCTTTAGGACTATGCTTTTGTTCATGTTTGTTTCCTTGTTTTTGTTCATGTGTTTATTGTTCTTGTTGTTCTTCTTCTTCTTCTTTGTTTTCCATGGTTGTGTAGTGAAATGATAGGTTAACAGTTAGGTAGATCTAGGGGTTAGATTGTTAGATATTGAAGTCTATGTTGTTATATCTTTCAATTCCTTCAATTAGAGTGTTGTTAATGCTAGATTTGAAGTAGCTAATCAAGTCTAGATGCTAGGGGTTTCATTGCCCGAGAGCTGTTCAGTGAAGTGCTTGAAAGACCCTTCTGTGAGATTATGCTAGGGTGTAGAGTGGTTTTGTGAGGTTGATTGTTCATGCTTGATAGGTTGTTAGTGAGCAAGTGAGAGTTTAGCTTCATTGATAGTCTAGCAAATGGTATAATGCCACAAAATTAGATTAAGCTAGATTACAATGATCTCAAGCCCTAGGATGGTTCTTAAATAGACCTTGTGCTTCTTGATTTGAATGTCTTAATGGTTGATTCTTGTTACTAGGTTTGCTAGATCTATATATCCTCCACTTAAGGTGTGCTTAATGCTAGGTTTAGTTTTATCAAATAGTAATCTTAAAGTTGGGGATTCAAGCCCCGAGGGGTGTTCGATGAAATGCTGGAAAGAACCTTTTTGTGGGTTTTCCTTCTCTAGCCAGCGAGAAGTGAGTAATAAGGTAAAAAATGGTCTAAGTGAAGTAGATTTTGATGCTTGTTAAGCTTCAGGTCGACAAACAAGAATTTAGTTTCCCTATTGCTTGCAAAGGGGTTGATGCCACAAGAGTGTATTAGCATAGATTGAATGAGTTTCATGTCCTAAGATGATGCTTGTGTTATGAACCCTTGACTTGTTTGAATCATTTGTTATCCCCCTAATCAATTGTCTTGCCTAAAACATGTTCCCAGTTTGTGTTTTGTCCTCGTTCAGTTGTTTGTTATTTGTTTGTTTGAGTTTACCTTTAGCTTGAATTGATTCCTTGCTATCCTACTACTTTAATTATAAGATCTCTATTGATTCGAACCTCAAGTGCTACAATTACACAATTTTTTGTGATTGTTGTAATTACTTGATAGCTGTAAAAAATAAACATCAGTACACTGCTTTCCCAAAAATTTATATTATATGGTCGCGTTTTTCTTGTCTTGTCCAAGTACATGCAATCACGTTTTCAAAACAAAAGAATAAAGAACAGAGATATATTTCAGATAACCTCATCCGCAAGTAAAATAAGCATAAATTCTGTCAAGAACTCAAGATATCTGGATATTGTAGAACAAGTAGTCTTACAGATTGCTCTCAATCTATAAGGAACCATCAATGGAGCACAACAACAACCAATCAGCTATGGATAATGTGCAATTTCAGTTTTTTTTCTACAAAGCAAGACTCGAAAACTTCTATATATGCTAGTATGTCTAACTTGTAATATATCTAAAGATTTCCATAAGAACTTAAACATCATCTTGACTAGCCTTATACCCCAAAACTCTAGTATAGAATAATTTCATCAAGGATCTTCAATATGCTGGTAAGACAGTACATATACGACCCATATTGTAAATAGAGAGTTGGTTAATAGATGAAATTAAGGATCTGAAAAGAGAATTATAAAAAATCGAGTGCATCTAAAGACAAATGTGCCAGTTTTTCTGTGCAATAATCAACTACCACATACATTTTATGCAATTGGCTACAACTTTCGTTTACTTTCTAACTTCTTTGTAACACAAAGCCTTAATTGAAAGAACTTTGACTAATCTACCTTGATCGCCAAGTTTATCCATAAGAATCACATGTCACCATTTGATCACCAAAAATGAGCATAAGAGAATAAGGAACCCTAATTGAAATCTTTTTAGATTACCTTTCCTTATTTAGAGAAGTGAAGGAAGAAGATGTAGCGACAGACAATAGTCGGAACAATTCAATGATTCCACCATCCGCCTAGTTTAAAATAGCCATTGTTTTCTTCTCTGTCGAACCAGAAAGGCATCTCGGGGTATGAATAATATTCTGTAAAACCAAAAACACTAAAACAGAACAAAACAATGCAAAAACTAAGGAAACGCAAATTGCATATGTTGGAACTTATGAGGGAAAAAAGATCAACAAATTTTTCAAACAATTTTTTTGTCTCAAATAGCACTAAAGAAGGCTATCGTGCATTTCAAAAGACGATGATTTGTATTATTCTAATAATATAATATTAGAATATGGGCTTCCAACTTAAAACCAATGGCAATGAGTAGAGAGATCCACATCTTATATATACTAGAAAAGATCCCTTCCAACTTCCGGTGTGGGATATTATTCTCTAATATGTCCCCTCGAGATGATGGCTTTTTGGCCATTAATCTCGTATATTCGAGGATGGATCGATGGCACCAATATTGGGTCAATAAAATGGATCACTTTGAGACGAATCAGGTTAGACAGTATGGATCGTAAGATCTAATACTATATTCAACAGTGTGATGTTATTAACACTTTTTGCAAGGGAGACTCATAGACGAAGTCTACATGGAATAACCCCTCGGATTTGTCAACCGGTATCATCCAGATTACGCCTGTAAACTACACAAATCAGTCTACGGGTTATGCCAAGCACCATGAGCTTGGTATACAAAACTGCGAACCTACCTTTTTCAACTTGGTTTCTCCATTTCGATAGCTGACACTTTCCTGTTCACACTAAAAACTGGTACAACCTTCCTCTACTTACTTGTCTATGTCGACGACATTATAGTGACATGAAGCAATCATACCTCTGTGCAACACATCCTTGAACACCTAGCTGAACGCTTCTCCATCAAAGATCCTGAAGCTTTAAACTACTTCCTCGGTCTTGAAGGTCATAGAACTGCAGCTGGTCTCCATCTCTCTCAACCCAAGTACATTCTGGACTTGTTACACACTCACAACATGATTGATACAAAACCAGTAGAAAATCCAATGGCATATTCAACAAAACTCACCCTAAACTCAGGTACAACCTGTTCAGATCAAACATCATATCAAAAATTGGTTGGCAGCTTGCAGTACTTAGCATTCACTAGACCTGACATTATGTACATGGTTAAGCGGATGTCACAATTCATTCATCGCCCAACAAATGAACACTGGAGAGCTGTAAAATGAGTTTTACATTACCTATCTGGAACCACTACTCATGGCATCTACTTCTCTGTCAACAACCCACTACTACTACACGCATACTCCAACAGTGACTGGACAGGTGATCTAGATGCTTACTTGTCTACCAATGCGTATATAGTGTATCTTGGCAACCATCTAGTTTCCTAGAGCTCAAAGAAACAAAAATCAGTTGCAAGATCATCCATAAAGGCTGAGTATAAGGCTGTTGCAAACACAGTTTCGGAACTATCATGGATCTGCAACATCTTAATGGAGCTAGGCATCACATTACCAACAGCACCAGCAGTTTACTGTGACAACATTGGGTCTACCTTCCTGTGCTCCAACTCAGTCTTCCACACGAGAATGAAACATGTGGCACTAGATTACCACTTCGTCTGTGGTAATATTCATACCGGTCAACTCAAAGTCTCCCATGTTCACACTCATGATCAACTGGCTGATACCTTAACAAAGCCTTTCCCACGTGCCAGATTTCATTAATTACGAGATACGATTGGAGTGTCTAGAGCCTCTCCATCTAGAAGGGACATGTAAAGTAAAGTGATCTTTTAAGAACATGTATGTATAAACTCTCTTATTATTGCTTAGAAACTTCTCAAAACTTAACAACAATCAAGTTTGGATTGCTCTTAACTCATGAAACCACAAGCTCGAT
>OVBA01002729.1:0-32345 GCA_900406435.1 Lepidium aucheri
TAAATATTAGCTTCTATTTTATATACTGTTAAACTAAACTTTTTCTACAAATTAAACGTGTATTATCTATATATCTATCATATAACATCGATTTTTTTATATATTTATAACTTAATTCACAGTGATATAAATCCCGCCCGAAGGGCGGGTCACCAACTAGTATATATATAAAGTAGAATCCTATTTTCTTCTCATGAAGTCTCATCATCATCCACATCATTAATATACTTTTTAAATTTTCTTAATTTGGGGGATTCCAAAAATACCCCTATTGGCATGTACTATTTTTAAAACCTATCATTTCATTTGAAAATTGGGAGAGAAAAATGGTCATTAGGGGGTATGTTTTGAAAAAGGACATTTCAAAAGGGGTATTTTTAGTAATTCTTCTAATTATTTTAAACCATAATTAAAATTATATGATAAATTTTGTACTTCTAAATTTTTTTTTGTCAACCAAGAATTTTATATATTAAGAAAATACACAAATACATGGATTCGATCCAATAATCGATTCTCTATAAGCACGAGCGAGAGAGTCTACTCTATGATTAAAATTTATAATAATAAATTTTAAACCACAATTTTAAACCATAATTATAAACAAATTATATACTCAATACTACTTAATATAAACTATAATTAAATAATAATAATAAATTTTAAACCACAATTTAAAACAAATAATAAATTTAAGGATACATATACTAATTTAGTATTAAACATTACAAAAACATTTCTAATTAAAAATCTAATATGAAAACATACCTTTTATATTTGTGAATGTATATTTCAAATTTCGTATCCAAATTTTGTAATTAAAATTTATTACAAATGTGTTTTCTATTTGCGATCACAACTATAATATTTTTGACAATACCTCTAATTATGTTTTATTTTTATAAAAAAAACTAAATTTTAAAATAATATATAAGGGAAAAAGGTAATAGTGTCAATTTTGATATAGAAATGTTGTGAGTATTAAACTCAATTACTTTAAGAAAAATAAAATAAAAATATTGAAAATAAATTCTATAGACATTAAATTTAGTACTTCAAACAATTTAACCTCTATAATGAAACTTATTTTTAATGATCTTTCATGATTAGTAATTTCATAAAAACAAAGTAATATTTAAGTCATTTAAATTATATTTCAGACGTTTAAATCTCTCATACTAAACTTGAAGTTATATTTTTCAAAATTTTGTATCCACATATGATTGAAGTTGATGACAACTGTGTTTTATAGTTGTTACTATATTTTTCTTTAATTTTGAATTTAGATTACAAAAACAAAACAATTACAAAAATTAGACAAAAATTTAATATAAAACCACACATACTCCTATTAATGTGATTATTTGAGATAAAGTCTAATTTGTAGACAATAAAGGAGATGAAAAATTACTATACTTGATTTAAATATAGAAACTAAAAAAGGTATAATGAGTTCTGACATTGAACTCATTTCGTTTAAGAAAACATTAATGTTTAATAATTTAATATTTAAATTTTCAAAATTTCACAAATACAAAAACAAATTATAAATTTATTAGATACATCAAATAATTGAGAATTTATATATACAGTAACATTTTTGTAGTAAAGTATATTTAGTTGTGTACACATTTAAAGATTGTTTAGGAAAGATTGATTATGCTTGATTAGCAATCAACAAACATATCAATAATTTGAAAAATTAGGTACGAATTAGTTTGTTTAGCTATGCAGAATTTCATTTTTACTCATTTAATTAATTCTAATTATTGGTGTGTCTTCTCATATACCCTCATTCAATACGTGTAAGATAATAATTTTAATACTAAGAGAAAAGACAATTAAATTACCTAGAGTAATGATATATCTTACCTACTATATTGTCTTTAATGCACAAAATATAAGTTTTCATACTTTTTTTTCTTCTTAATTATAGTTCTAGCTTACCATTACCATCTACAATATTTATATTATCTCAAATTTACACCAAATCAATATGAAATACTCTCATATCTCTTTCTTTGATTTTAAAGTTGATAGAAATTCTCAACATGTTAATAAAAAACTTTTACGAATTTTTTAGAAGTCCATAATGTTTAAAAAAGGTGGAAAGTTCATGGACACCGCATGCACTGGAAAAGAGGTTCAGATAAAAATGGCAAATATATTCCATGAATTTCTGTCTCCAACCCACAAACGCAAAACAAATTGGGTGAACAGAGAGAATGATTAATTGAAGACCAACAGATGAGTGTGAGGATTTTGATGACAACCAATTCTTTCAACTATACCCAAATCAAATTTCATTGGCCAATCTGTAGAAACTATCAAGCTGGTTTAATCTTAGCATTTTAATTAAAATAAAATAACTTTTTTGGTTGCATATCGAGAATTAACCAATTTGGTCTTCCTTAGAATTTCCTACCAATTTCAATTAAAAAGTTGTAAAACATTCTTCTATAAATTAGCTGCTAAAAAAAATTTAGAAAGACCTAACATAAAATGATGAATATCACCTTCTTCATATTATTCATTTTCTTGTCATTCATTCTCTTATTAATAGGTTTTCCTAATTTAATACACCTCTTCAAAATTTTCTAATTGTCATATTTCTCTACTCCAAATGTAATAAATCTCTATACCTATTTATCTTTAAGCACCATAAATTATTAATAATATTTTCACACACTTTTCAATATCTGAAATAAAATATAAATAAACAAAATTAAATATTATAAACTATTTTTCCTGACAGCAAGTAATTATGATATAAAATAAATATACAAAATTAATAATTGTCAAACAAATTATAAAAGTTTAATATATTTTATATACAATTAAACTCAAAAAACTTCTTGACATGAATATTTATTTTCAACATATTAACTATATCGCAATATTTTTATTATACGCTATTTTATAAAAATAATACCAAACCTCGCCCGAAAGACAGATCACCAACTAGTGTAAGTAATAATATATGGGAGGATTTATTTATGGGAGAATTATCAAAATAATACAGATTTCATGTTTAATTGATTAGTTAGTCCATTTTTTTCTCCACAATTGTTGGTTGTTTAATACAAAGATACTCTTAATGAAATGTATTGAGAGTAAAGTAATTATGAATACGCCATTGCAGTTTACCAATTTCGACAGAATCAACAATTCATATATGGAGTGGCTACAAAGCTAGTAAGTCTGTACAGTGTTACTTGATGTTACTCAGGTTTACTCTATATCTCTACTGCAAGTACACAATAAATCGAGTAGTAATTTAGGGATCGTATCTACAAGGACCAAGTTATCACACTATCAGTTCTGAAACTAGAGCTAAGACGAATAGAAAGTTGGTTGTAAACAGAACTGAAACAAAACTAATGACTAACAATGAATGAATTAAAAACACCAAGCTTAAGAAGTGCATCGGGAAACTAGGGAATTCGAACCAGGAAACTATTCAGGAAACATTCATTCAACAATCTCGACTCATACATAAAATTATAACCAATCCACTATCGTGATATCAATTACTATATCCAACAACCTAGTGATCCTAACTATCATTGGTACCAAGAGACTAATATGCATTATTGATCAGGTCTGATAAGTCCACAATCAACCTTAACATCAACTATCATGGTTAAGGATTGATTGTTCACCTAAGGAGTATCCAATTTCTAACAAGCTTTTCGAATGTTAGGTAATCTATGATCATAGATTACTTAGCTACTTTAATCTAAGCATTAAGGTTGTCGATTAGGTGGAGAACACATCAAGCAATACCTATTTGTTCCTAATTCATCAATTTCCTGTAACCCTAGAAAATCCTAAATTTGATTGGAGAAACTACTCAGACATGGTAAAGAAGATCATATTAAACGACATAATGAAAAACATAAAAGTAATTTGTAATGAAATAAGAGGGATTAGAATTCTTCTCCAATTGTGTGGGGATTGAAATTCCTCTCCCAAAAACTCAATTACATGTTCTTATCACGTAGCCACGGGTGTTCTAGAAAATAATAAAAATTAGTCTTATATAGGTCCTAAAAATCGCAGGTGTAAAATAAGAAAAAATTAGGTTTTATCCTTGTTAGCTTCGAGGATCGATCGATCAAGGGTATTGATCGATCGATCAGTGTTGAGTGCTCAATCTTCAAAAGGTCTAGGTCGATCAACAGATCGAGCGTAGCTCTTGCTGAACATCGAGGATCAATCGATCAAGGTATGGATCGATCGGTCGCTGCTCTACGGCTGAAATTCCAAAACCTGCTCTAATTCATCCTTAACCAAGCTTTGAGGGTGTATTCCGGATTTAATCTGTTTTTCACCTGAAAAGACTATAATGCAAACAAACATTTTGAAAAAAAAGTGAATTAATGAACTCAAAACCGATAAAAATGAGGTATATCATTACTAAATAGCTTTTCTAAGTCTTGTACATAGTTAGTAACTCTCTGATAAAGCTAGTAAATATGTAACAAAGTTAGTAAGTGTGTACGGTGTTAGTAAGTCGGACTCGCTTGGATTGAAAGTATTTTCTTGAGTTTCTTTTCGTGCTTCGAAATTTGACATGGAATTGTAGCCAAGTTTTAATTGTTTTGAAAATTATAACTCCATTGATAGAATTTATTATGCATGTTATAGAATGAGAATGGAAAGCATATGTTTAATATGATTACCATTAAAGAAATTAAGATCGTAGGGTCCATCTTTTCTGGCTTCTTAGCAAAAATATGTTACAAGTGATCCTCTCTATTGTTCAGAATAAATTTAAATGAAAATTTGGTAGTAGAATGAAGCAGTCGTTAGGCTGCTACTTCTTCAATGCTTGAAATGTGGCTCTTACATCCTTCATTTTCAATCCACTCTAAGACTGATGAACAATCCTCTCGTCTTACGAAATGCCTTCATTCACACATTAACATAACCTTAAAAACCATATGAATATAATAACCAACGAAAAAGCCTATCTTGAGTGATCTCTGTACCTGTTTTTGGGGCGGTATGACTTTAGTTCAGAAGCTTCTCGTGAATCTCTTATGTCTTTACTCATACTAAGTGATTCAGGCACCACTAGTGCTTCTTCTTCGCTCTGATATGCATCGTAAATGAATTGAAGTATTGTATCCTACAAAAGACAACGACTTTATCACCACGTTTGATTGATAGTAAACAATAGTTACATGAATGAATCGTATAAAGAGAGCTTCTTTAGTGATAAATATATACCAGAGGTTTGGAAGCATTAAGCCAATGATACATAGGCTCACACCTGAACCATGTCATTTGCCTTTTTGCAAAGTTTCTGCGCATCAAGAGAACAAAGTCTACTCATTTTAACTTAAACCTTCAGAGAGCAATTCTTTGAACTTATGCAAGAAAAGTGAAAAAAATTTACCTGGATGCTCGCTGAAATGAGTTTAAAAAACCATAAAATTCTCCCGGGGAACTTACACCCCCTCGTCGGTGACACTTCAATAGATATTCCATGGCCTAAAAGTGAGGAATCATATAACCATTGTTGATACAACATGGTATAGAAGTATCAGAGAACAAATGACTTTTTGGTAAGCTCATAAACTATAGCATTGTTTTAACTTAGATGAGAGATGGACCTCATTACTAAACCAATTTTGTACTATGTGAATGATATAATGCTAACAATAACAATTATATGTCTAAAACCATAGAAAGAAGATATAATCCTGCTATATGTCGTGGCGTCTTGCAATTTCTATATATAAATTCATATTCTTCACTACAATGGATATGCTTCACGTAAAGAGTTTACCTGTCTGTATCCAATGGCACGAGTTGCTGAATTTGTGTTTGGAAGAAGACCAAGATCAAGAAGCCATCTAGCTTCTGACAAAACTCCATCGGCACCTGAAGTTGAAGGAAATATGAATACGGTAAAGAGCATGCCAATAGACTTTTTAGGGTGAAAATTACAAGACAATCAGATGAGAAGGGACTTCTTACTATTGTAAGGTCTCAATTGGGATGTAATTGCATCTTTGCTAGTTATTACGGAAATTAGCTAGTTGCACTTAATTTACCTGAAAGCATGTCTTCACATCGGAAATCAATAGATCTGTATAGAGCAACCCGTGGGCTTGACAGGAAAAAACAAAGGAAGTCATAGTCCAAATCTGTCTCTATGTCTTGGACAGTGATATCAGCAGATGAATCATTCCCAAGGATGTCACTGGCATCAGGAGAATTCATATTTTCTCGAAAAGAATCATATGGAAGGCTAAAGGAAGAAGGAGGAGATCCAGTTGACTGCCAAGAAAACAGCATACAAGTTTTAAAATGCATACAATCCAAAATAAACGATGTCAGTTCTTCAACCTATTAAGCAAAAAATCATTTATCTACAAGATAAAGACAACTCAAAAGTAAATAATTGTCAAACCTTGAGTATCTCGAGGCTACGGCGTAGTCTGTACCAATCATTACGAGGTAAAGAAGAGGCTTTTGAATCACCAGCATTGACCACAAACTCTACAGCTGCATCCCAGTTCTGGTCGGTTTGAAAATCAGCTAGCATGTCATAGACCTCGGAGATGACTTCTGGAGAAGGTTTAGGCACATCCGGCTTTCCATAGATAAACCTAACATTAATGAGACCATTTGGCCATGGTAATATTCAGACTTTGCAGTATATGTTGAACACATTTAACATACAAAGAGGCACTAGAAAAGTATATAATCTACTGGCATACCATCGAAGGTACAATCCAGTACCACCTGTAACTATGGGAACACGCCCTCTATCAAGAATATCTTTGGTAGCTTGCCTTCCATCGTCATAAAATTGTCCCACGGAGTAATCTAATAAAGCATGAAAAATGTATGAGTTCCTGGATTTGCATACAAGAGTATCAGAAATATTTAAATATTGCAATATCAACAGAGTAAAAACAAGAGGTGAACAAAACAAACCTTGAGACGGATGCAAAATGTCGATAAGATGATGAGGTACCTCCTGAATTTATCAAATAAAACGATCTCAAACTCAAAGATATATACATTAAAATGAAATGTGATTAGTGCACCAAACCATACCAAATACTTTCAGAAAGATACCTTTCTGTCACTTGCTGATGGCTTGGCTGATCCAACATCAAGGCCTCTGTACACCTGTTATCAATTCAAACGAAAGAAAGACTTTTTAATAAACTAAACATAGATGCAAAGTTCTGTAGTTGATCCATTAACTTAAGCATTTCCCAATCAACAATCCTCAACAAGGGTTCAAATTCTGATAATTAGGCACTTAAAGTGGGCACAAGTCAGATAAGGCAAAAGAAGTGACCTGAACAGAATCAGCACTGATGATTTCTCCATTAAGACGCTTAGCGAGCTCCAGAGCAAGTCTGCTTTTTCCGGCGCCGGTAGGCCCAGAAATCACAATAACCTTCTCCTTTTCAGATTTTTTCTTCTTAATTCCGTTCAGAGAAACAGAGCAAGCTGTGACTCCACAGAATCTCCGACGCAATGCAAGGTTAGGCGGTTGCAGCCTCAAGCAACATGTACGAGTCAACATTACGCCACTGCTAGTAAGCATCATAGTTTATCCGAAAGAAGAGATGAATAGCTTCGAACCCTCGAATTCGGAAGATAGAACCAGTTTGGTGAAGATAAAAGTTTGACGGAACGATGACCCGCGCAAAAGCTCATCTCGAAGAGTGACCAAGACGGTGGTGCGCGAGAGATTAGAGAGCTTACGGTTCGGTTAGGTTTAAGGATTTAACCGGATCCAAACTAAGAACCGAAAAAACGGTTTAGTTGCATTGCTGGATTGCTTGCCGATTCAAAAAACAAAGAAAAACCAATTTTGACCCAAATTAATTGCAATTGGCCCAAAAATGAAACAATTACATCAGAGGACCATGATGATTAAGAAGGTTGCAAGTTTCAATTAAATCAAAACTTTACTGTTTGGTTTGGTTACTGGTTTTGTAATGTTTTTGAGGTTTTGTAATGTTTTGGCCTATAACATATGACCAACTTATTTGTCAAACAAGTTTCCTTCCATAACCAAATTCGAAATTCAAATACCAAATTCTAGTATAGTAAACTACACGACTAATTGAAATAAAATTCCAAACAATTAGATCAAAAGATCTCGATATAGAACTAAACTGATTAGCTTTGAAATTGGGTGGAAAAAATTATATATATGCAGATATCAAATATATATCTCAAAATCAATCTTTTTTATATATTATTAATTTTTTTTCCAATGAATACAAAATGAAATGACCATTACAAAACAACAAATCCATTCCTTTAAGTGGAAAAAAGCCAAAGAACAAAAGCACACATAAAAAGAACAAGAGGGATTATGTGAATAGCTCTTTCTCCTGTAGAATTGTGAAGAGACAGTTCCTTCTTGGCGACATCATAGACGACAAGATCGTCACTGCTTACAGATTCCGGCAAGAGATTTATCAGAAACTCTTCCGATGGTCGTGAACTTACCTGTAACCTCTGCATTATGTAGCTTAACTTGGAACTTTGAATTTATATTACACTAATGGTATGTCTACTTCTACAAGATGTGAAGACTAAACACTTTTGTATACGCAAGGTTTTGTATTCATAACAATTTCATCAAGTATATATAAGATTTGATAAGTCAACGTCTATGGTTAGAGACATTTAATGTATTGCATGTAAAGTCCTGAAGTTATGGCTTAAGTTATGAGGTCAGTGACCTTTGCTTACGATATCTAAAGTTGGTATGAAACAACTTGATATGGTTCGATTCTCTAGAATAGTTGAAGTTTGAATAGGAAAGATTGAACTTATCCGTTTGATCTACTCAAATAGATTTACATATAAGTCAAGGGCTTAGAGCGTTGACAAAACAAACATTATGGAATAGAACTCTTTCTAAAAGTTTAAGATATGTGTTTGCTTGTAGAGCCTAGCTTGCAGCGAATTTGAAGGTGGACACATGTGCGAATCTTTTTCTCTAAATGCGTTTATAGGACAGTTGACTTGTAACTTTTTAATAATTTTCCATTGTAATTTATGTGTTTACTAATTTTCAAAAAACAATTATGCATTTACTATTTTCAGAAATTGTTATGTCTAATGTGTTTGAGAGTTTTTTAGATATCCACCTACCTTACCATCGCATCTTTACAAAAAAAATTAGAAACAAGATCTATCTTTTGTTCAACTCTAGAACGTGGATCTTGGCCTCCGGAAAATTTACATCAAGTAGTGAAAAAAAAATTGTGAAGTAATATTATTTTTGTAAACATGGATCTTTCTTGTTGGTTTTTAATTATTTTAATTAATATATGTAAGCTTTAGACCAGAAAAGAAAAAACTTCATTCTAGTTAATTAGGAAAGAGATTAGAGAAAATTATAAAAAATATCTTCTTTAAGTTTTGAATAGTGAAAAATATATGCTTATTCAAAACTTCTGCGAAATGCACCTTTTTACAAAAAAAATATTCGAAATGAGGATATAAAATACAATTCTGTAAACGATGGACAATTATATAATTTATGGTGGACATTTGTAGTAAATTTATGTTTGCAATGAATAAAAACAAATATACTTGCACACAGTAGATAAAAATACTAGATTATGTTTACAATAGACAACAGTATTACATAATTATCCACCGTAAACACGATTTATACTAAAAATAATATTTCTCATAATTTAAATTTTAAAAAGACATTTTTCATAAAACAAAAAAAATGAATATTTTTCGTAATTTTAAACTCAAAAAGTGCATTTATATTCTCAAGAGATTATTTTAAAAAAGAAAAAGCTACTACAAACATGGAGCAACTTCTTTTGATTAATCGTGCTATACTCAATTTTGATCTGGCGGTTCGTTTCTTGAGAATAAAGTTTTTGTGACTAAATTTAAAATGGAAAAAGTCAAAGTTTATAAGAAAAAAAATGAAGTGTGAGTCGGCCAACCAATGGGAAGCAAGCAATATCGTGAGGCAGTTTTAATTGACCAAGTAAGTCTAAGATCAATGGCAAGATCAAAGATAGACGTGGTCGAAAAGTTTGTAACTTGCCCCAACAAACCGTTGACCTAATCACACAATCAGACAAATACAACACACTTAACCATGCCTTTTTTTGTGCATGATTTATGCTCATAGTTTTTGTTCTTAATATTGGACCACACCTATTTGCTAAATCTATATAATGTAAGTAATAGAGCCGGTCCGACGTTTCGTAGGTCCTATTCGAAACTGATTTTTTTCTTTGATTTTTTTAAAAAAAAACACCAATTCGAAGATATATAAACAATTAAATAAAACAAAAACTAGAAAAAAAAGAAAAAAATCTCAAATAAAAGTTAAACACAACTTTTATTAAATAATTTTTGACTAAATATGATTATTTTTACATTTTTTTCTACTATTTTTTAATGAAATAGAAAAGGTTGAAAATTGAACAAGTTAAAAGACTTAAATAAATTACTCCCTCCGTTTCATATTAGTTGTCATTCTAAACTTTTTTCTTGTTTCAAATTAGTTGTCATTCTCATTTTTCAATATAATTTTTATACTAAAATTCCAAATATAACCTTGATATAAATTCCACATAATACTAATAGATAATGTAATTAAGACTGTAATTAAATGTTATTTTGGGGTTAATATGGTCAAATTATAAAAAATTTTAATCTACGTAAAACAGTTTAGAACGACAATTAAAATGAAACGGAGAGAGTATTAATTATGATTTAAAAAATTTATGCAAAATGAAAATCATTTTAGTTTTTTTCTTGGGACAATAATAAAATCAAAAATAAAAATCACTTTAACGTGAGAGCGTATCAATAATTCTTTTTAACTTAAAAAAAGTTATTAACTCAAAAATTTTTAGATCCTAAAATTTTAGGGCCATAATCCTTCGTCTAGATTATCTATGTTAGGCTCTGGTAAGTAGTAATATTTGATTCTTGAATGTGCAAAATTTATAGTATATGAATGCCCAATTCGTACCAATTATATTTTGTTATTCCATTACGTACAAAATTCATATGCACTTGACAATAAAAGTATATGCATAGATTTAGTAAAAATCAATTAGCATGCAGTAGTCATGCACAACCCAACTTGACAATTTATTATCCTAACTTTTTGAATTATTTTCAACTCACCTTAAATCCTACTAATTGAACAATACAACTTGCTACTTTTCAGATTATTATTTATGACAAACCTAACCTATATTAATGTACATTATACACGACTCTATACATATAAAATTTATTTATTTATTTACTACTATATCTATCTGGATTTGACCAAGAACTCCTAAAAACTATTTCCACAATATTATTAAAAAATACAGAGAATCTACAATGACTCATAATATTATTCAACGTTATTATCATAATATAATACAAAATTCGCTGTATTTTGATTTTGTCTATTTTGAAATATTTCGTAGTTTGTTCTGGTCGCGTGAAAGTGTTCATCTGAAAAAATAATGAAGTCAGAGAAGCTCTAAAGCTCTCTAATGGAAGACAAGAAAGCAAACATAATTTTAATTGTAATAATCTCTACTCTTCTCGTTGTAATAATCGTCGCTAGAGTTTCTCTAAAACTCTCCAAAACATTCTTTCTTATCATCGGCGTCGACATTTCATTGATCCTCGCTGTGATCTGTTTTCACATTATCCGGAAACGTTACAATAGAGAGAGGAAGCTTTTGGAGTCAAGATTCATATCTGAAGGTCGAGAGCTTCGAATCGAGTATAGTTTTTTAAGAAAAGTCGCTGGAGTTCCAACGAAGTTTAAGCTTGAGGATCTTGAAGAAGCAACAGATGGATTTCGATCTCAGATCGGAAAAGGAGGGTCTGGTTCAGTGTTTAAAGGAGTTTTGAAAGATGGAAGTCAAGTTGCAGTGAAGAGAATTGAAGGAGAAGAGAAAGGAGAAAGAGAGTTTAGATCGGAAGTTGCAGCTATAGCTTCTGTGCAACATAAGAACTTAGTTCGTCTTTATGGTTATTCATCTGCAATAAGCTCGAAGTTACCGAGATTTCTCGTTTATGAGTATATTCAAAACTCGTCTCTGGATATTTGGATTTTTCCGGATAGAGGAAATAGAAGATCAGGATCTGGATCTGTTTATGGAGGTTGTTTGTCTTGGGACCAAAGGTATCAAGTTGGGGTTGATGTAGCTAAAGCACTTGCTTATCTTCATCATGATTGTCGATCAAAGATCTTACATCTTGATGTTAAACCTGAAAACATTCTTCTAGATGAGAATTACAGAGCTGTTGTTACAGATTTTGGATTGTCTAAGTTGATTGCTAGAGATGAGAGTAAAGTTCTAACCGATATTCGAGGGACTCGTGGTTATTTAGCTCCTGAATGGCTTCTTGAACATGGGATCTCGGAGAAGTCTGATGTTTACAGTTACGGAATTGTGTTGCTTGAGATGATTGGAGGAAGGAGAAGCATTTCGAGAGTAGAAGTTGAGGAAACAGATAACAAAGAGAAGAAGACGAAGAGGAAGAAGAAGAAGAAGTTGGAGTATTTCCCAAGGATTGTGAATCAGAAGATGAGAGAAAGGAAAGTAATGGAGATTGTTGATCAAAGGTTGATAGAAACCAATGAGGTAAATGAAGATGAAGTGATGAAACTGGTTTGTGTAGCTTTGTGGTGTATACAAGAGAAGGCTAAGAATAGACCTGATATGGTTACGGTGATTGAGATGCTTGAAGGAAGAGTTCCGGTGAATGAACCACCGGATTCTGAAGTTGTTGTGGTTGATCTTTTGGCAGCTGATGATGATGAGATTACAGGTGTTCGACGAGTTGTAGATGTCCCTAGATTGCAAATTCAGAGAGAGAGGCATTTTCGTCTATCTTCCATTTGCTCTAGTATCATATCTCCAATCTCTCCACGCTAGATGTTTTGTTCATTTGTTTTTTGTTTCAACCTTAGATTGTAAATGCTTGCTTCTATGTAATAAGCACAATTTATAACCATGATGAACAAAATAAATACACGGTTTCTGATCCATAACCAAATCTTCAAATTCTTATTCCACGAAACTACACGATAATTTAGAGTCGAACTAGAAATGAGGACATATCGACCAAAGACACTTTCCTTATCTATATTGTAATGACACTTTAATCTCATTGAATAGTAAACCATCAAGACACAACACAAAACACATTGTAATGAGCAATAAGCAAAGCCTTTTTAACTGAATTTGTTTGGTCTAAGTGAACCGAATCTTTCAATTCTATTATTTTGGAAAAGGCTGATCAAAACAAAAGTTTTGGGGTGAAAAGTGAAAAAGAGAATAATATTGAACGCAAAAGCAACATAAAAGTTCAATCCACATCAGAGAGTTTCCAACTTTTTATGGATTGCTGCTAAAAAGCTCTGTTTCTTTTGGCTTCCTTAGACTTCTCCATCGATTAACCTTGCCGAGGTACTGTTTTCGATAAGATCGATTTCTGATTATATCCCATGCATTTCATCAATTTTATAGAATCGGCTTTGTAATTTATCATTCTGATTTCATTTTGCCATTATTATTATTAAAGGACAACGCCATTTTTGTGTCTGGGTTTTCGTGAATCCATGAAATTTTTGTCGATCGATCGGGAAATTTTCGTTTCTCTTATCTGCTTTTTCCTATGCAATGTCCGAACGAACTGAAGATTTGATGAATGTTCTCTTTGTAGAGTGTAAATTTCGTGACGTCATTGCTGAGCTTTATTTATGAATAGAATAGTTGAAAACAATACATTTATCTCACTTTGATGTTTTGAGTGTTTAATTTCTCTTTGATTTTTGGTTTGAACAATGTGGTATTTGTCTTATGTCATATCTCTCGCCTGATGTAATCAGTGTTGTGCAAATGATTGCTGTATTCGTTTTCTTGTAGGATTGCAAGGGTCATTTTCTTCTCGGATTTTTGCAGTGCTCGCTCACGGTATTGCTTGTCATCCAATATGAATATCTCCGGTGCTGCTGTTGGTTCAAGTTAATATTTCCCTCTTTTGGGCTGCGTATTACTTCGGTTTTCAGAGAATTCAAATGGTTAATATATGGAGTAGAATTTAATCTCAATTGTAACACCATTTCAGGCAGATTAGGTAGAGCAGTGGAGTTTGGGAAAACTCATGTGGTTAGGCCCAAAGGCAAACACCAGGCAACTATTGTTTGGCTACATGGGCTTGGGGACAATGGTTCGAGGTAATTTTATACATTATGTTAGTGATCAAACAACAAGTTTAACTTATGTTAGTGATCAAATTTACAATTTGTCTCTGTACCTTAGTTTTCTTCCAAGAGTTTGGGTACTATTCAGGCAATGTCGTATCACACTCAGCTTAGAGAAATAGCATATCATGAAATCTTTAATTGCCTTGATTGATACAAATGTACCCGGTACACAGTTAGTTTGAAAAGATGGCAGTCATGACCTTAACTCCTTTTTTTTCCTGACTGCAGCTGGTCCCAGCTTTTGGAGGCACTTCCCCTTCGGAATGTGAGTTATAAGCTCTAAGTGATCTCCAGCACTTTCCAGAAATATTGTACACTTTACCTTTATGAATACTCACCCATCATTGTATTCCTGATGTAGATCAAATGGATATGCCCGACTGCTCCTTCTCAACCAATAAGTTTGTTTGGTGGTTTTCCCTCCACAGCTTGTATGTAAAGTTGCTACAATTTTTGTCTTCCATTCTGTTTAGTGGAAACTATTCCTAATGAAATTAGAAAGGTTGGTTAAAAAAAATGCGAATAACTTAATAATATTCTTGCAAAAGACTGTGACATGGGGCAATCGAACAACAGTTTGGGTTTTGTATTTTATAACTTATGAACAGAAGTTACTCAAGGCTCTACGCAAAGTAGTCAACCAAGTGGTTTGGGATAAGGTCGATTAACAGTGAAGTATTTGTGTGAGAATACATTTGATGAGTAGCTACTTTAATATATGCAGGGTTTGATGTTGTTGACATCAATGAAGATGGACCTGATGATGTAGAAGGATTGGATGTGGCTGCTGCACATGTTGCAAACCTGTTGTCGAATGAGCCTGCTGACAGTAAGTTTTTGCCCTACTTATTGTGGGTGCCCAGATTTCTTAAATGTTGTTGCTGAAAACCCCATGAAATCGAGATTCCATTTCTAGAACTGTGTTGTCTTTCTTTGCTCAAAGTTAAATTAGGTGTTGGAGGATTCAGCATGGGTGCAGGGACGTCTCTATATTCTGCAACTTGTTTCGCTTGCGGTAAATATGGAAATGGCAATCCGTACCCTATCAATTTAAGCGCAGTCATAGGCTTAAGTGGCTGGCTTCCTTGTGCAAAGTATGTTTCCCTATGTCCTTATGTTCCTCTAGTTTAAGAACTTTTATGGATCAATTGGATATCTGAGTGACTATTGTATGTTTATAACAGGACACTGGCTGGCAAACTACAAGAGGAACAAGTCAAGAGCCGAATTGCATCGTTGCCCATATTACTTAGTCATGGAAAAGGTGATTGAGCAAATTGTATTAACGTTTAAAATGTTTCATTTTCTCAGCATGTTGAATAGAAGAGTTACATTTTAAAGATTTTCTTGTCTTCATGTTGATTCATCTACCTAATGCGGTTTTCTTCCAGTTGATGATGTGGTACCATTCAAGTTTGGGGAGAGATCTTCACAAGCCTTAATTTCAAATGGGTTTAAGAAGGTGACCTTTAAAGCTTACAGTGGACTTGGTCACTACACAGTCCCACAGGAGATGGATGAATTGTGTGCTTGGTTGACATCAACTCTCGGCCTCGAAGGTTGATGCTTTCAATGGTGTTGATTTCTGATGAAAAACCCAAAACTCTTGAAGAGTTACATTGATTTGAATGTTTTGGTTTTCGATTGGGATGTTACATTGGTATACTTTGCGTAAGACAAATTGGTTTAGCAGTAAATCTTCTGGTTTGACAAA
Organism: Lepidium aucheri; assembly: GCA_900406435.1. NCBI lineage: Eukaryota > Viridiplantae > Streptophyta > Magnoliopsida > Brassicales > Brassicaceae > Lepidium > Lepidium aucheri. The sequence continues at coordinate 15,975 of OVBA01002729.1, forward strand.
TTGGTTTAGCAGTAAATCTACTGGTTTGACATATTGGTTCTAGCAATCCTCCAATTGATACTCAAAGTAGGCGCCGACAGTTGTGCATCACTTTAACTTAAGTGACTGATTGTTAGGTCAACACGTGTGTGTTTTTAGATTGACACGTGTGTGTATTGGAGATTGACACGTGTGTGTATTGGAGATTGACACGTGTGAGGACGATACTCGTCTGAATCATCGTTCTTTTTTCTCACTCCGTTTGGGAGCCTAACGTCATCATCATCAAATCAAGCGCGAAAGAATGGGGAGAAGAAATCAGAAATGCTTGCTTTGTTCCTCTCATCTTCTTCGTATCCCACTCTCTCTTTTCTCTCCAGATCTGTAACTCTACACTTAGCTGGACGAACGACACTCTCAGCTCTTACGATGTCGATGAACCTAAGGACTCATGCGTTCGCAGGCAATCCCTTGAGGTCCAAAACCCCGAAATCATCCGATGCTTTCTCACCTTCTTCTGCTTTCGAATCCCTCAAATCACTGATTCCAGTAATCCTTAACCACTCCACACCTTCCCCTGATTTCATGGTACTTCCTTTTAGCAAGGGACGCCCATTGGTTTTCTCGAGTGGTGGAGACGTTAATACGACGCCTATTTGGCGTCTGGGATGGATCTCTTTGGCTGATTGTAAGGGTTTGTTGGTGAGTTCTGGGCTTGATCTGAGTGAGGATTCGCTTGTGTATTTAGGACCCAAGGTGGAGGAAGATTTGGTGTATTGGACGGTTAATTTACCGGAAGAAGGCGGTGTGGTTTCTGAATTGGGAGGTAGGAATTTGTGTTTTGTTGAGCTTCGAACACTAATGGTAGCTGCTGATTGGGCGGATCAACGCGCCATGGGTGAATTAGCTATTGCCGGCCATGTATGTGAGCTTTTCGAACTGCATATTTCAGTTTTAGTCATGCTTAAAAGTTGTGTTTGTTGATGGGATCATGTGGAATTATTTAGTGATGGGATGATATGGTTTAGAATTTTTGAGCTAGATCGTATCCATGACTGAGAGTTACGAAAATTATGTTGCTTTAATAATTATCTAATTCCTGGTAATCAAGTCGTATCCATGGCTCACAGTTACGAGAACAATAAATTTGGTTATTGCTGAAACTGCCGCATTTTAGAACTTAAGGGTATTTCTTATTTTGTGCCCACAAGATTGATCTTAAGCTATATAACATCAGTGTTGATATTTAACTATGTTATGACAGGCCAGGGCATTGCTTGAATGGCACAACGTTTCACGTTTTTGTGGATCTTGTGGAGGGACAACTGTTCCGAAGGAAGCAGGAAGGAGAAAACAATGCTCAAACGAGACATGCAGGAAGCGAGTTTATCCTCGTGTTGACCCGGTACATTGCTGTTTCCTCCTTTCTGTTGCTCTAAATTTTTCCCATGGGGAAACTTCTGCCTGATTAGTCCCTTTACTATATTACAGGTGGTTATAATGTTAGTTATTGATCGAGAAAACGATCGCGCGCTTTTAAGCAGGCAGTCTAGATTTGTACCAAGAATGTGGAGTTGTTTAGCTGGATTTATTGAGGTGCGAAGACTTCACTTCTAGGCTCTATTATTTGACTTACATTTGCATATGAGTTTTGTATGTATGAATTTATGCTATTTGTGCTATAGCCAGGGGAAAGCTTAGAAGAGGCTGTGAGGCGAGAAACATGGGAGGAGACTGGTATTGAAGTAGGAGAAGTTGTCTATCACAGCTCTCAGCCTTGGCCTGGTAATTGAATAGTTATGAAACTAATATAGTTGTTGCTTTAGTGTTTAGCTGTTTTCTGCACTTCAATGGTAGCCACTGGTGTAAGTTTAGGTAGTTAGGAACCTTGTTTCAGTTCCAAATATTACTTCACGAATGCAAGTATAACATAAAACGGGGATATGGTTTTCGTAAATTGCAGTGGGGCCAAGTAGCATGCCATGCCAATTGATGGTTGGCTTCTTCGCTTTCGCCAAGACTTTCGAGATAAATGTAGACAAAGAAGAGTTAGAAGGTATAAACTAACTTCCAACTGTTTGGAGTGTAAGAAATACTATGTTGTCTTGATTTGGTTTTGTTCGACAGATGCTCAATGGCACAATAGAGAAGATGTGAAGAAAGCACTGACGGTTGCAGAATACAGGAAAGCACAAACAACAGCAGCTTCAAAAATAGAGCAAATCTGTAAAGGTGTGGAGAGAAGCCAAAGTCTATCGACCGATTTCAGTCTCGAAAGCGGTGAGCTCGCTCCTATGTTTGTACCGGGACCATTTGCCATTGCACACCACCTGATCTCAACATGGGTAGATCAAGGTCCTCCCAATGCTTACTCAAAACAACAAGCCGGTGCTTCTCTCTCAAGTTTGTAGCTATAAAGATGACTTTGATACTTTTATTATTAGCCAAACGTTGGTGATTACTTTAATGCTTCTTTTGAACAATAATTTATGTTGAAGATTTACATCAATAATATATTGTTCTCTTTTTGTTATTCTACTACAACTATTCATATATATAGAAGATGCAGAGCCCAACTCCAATCTCGCAGCACCATCTGACAACAAGATGGGCCAGCTCAAGCCATTCTACCTCAATTGTTAGTTTGCCCAGCATCAGAGAACAAAAGGCAGATCAACACAAAAGAAGAATGCTTGCAAAATGACAAAAACAGCAGGATATTGCAGAGTACGGAGAAGCTCAACGTCTCTGTAAGGAATCGGTTTTCACCTCTAGAAGATTGTGCAGATATTGTTAGCATTGACAACTGTCATTAGGGTTGTATCAAACCAAGTCTATGTAAAGCTAGAGGTAAGATTGTATGAAGTAAGTTTTGATGGAATAAAACAAAGTTTTACAGAAAATATCTCTGTTTTAAATTTGCTTTCATGGTATCAGAGCACCATGGATAGATCCTTGGAGCTTTACACACAACACTCCTTGAGTATAGTTAACAGTGTGACTATCAAGCTCACAGAGAAAAACTATATTTTATGGAAAACACAGTTCGAAATGTTATCTTTCTGGTCAGAACCTTTTAGTCTTCATCACTGGAACCATTGCTCAACCTGCACCAACAATCTCGGTTCCAAACATTGAAGGTCATACAACAGAAGCTCAAAACCCAGACTTTATTGTCTGAACCAGATCTGACCAAATCGTTCGACCCTGGATCTTGGGAACATTATCTGAAGAGATTTTGAGTGTAGTCATCAATGCACCAACGCACGTCAGATATGGGAAACCTTAGCTCGCCACTTTAATAGAGTATCATCCGCTCGTCTCTTTAAGTTGCAACATATGCTTCAAACCATTGTCAAAAATGAAAAATCCATGGATAGTTATTTGAAGGAAATAAAAAGCACCATTGATCAACTGGCATCCATTGGAAACTCTATGAGTGAAAGGATGAAAATATTTGTAGCTCTTAATGGTCTAGGTCGTGATTATGAACCCATTAAAACCACCATTGAAGCATCGTTGGATAGTTATGCACCGCCTATGTTTGAAGATGTTTTACCAAAGTGGAATGGTTATGCTGATAGACTTACAAGCTACGAAAACTCTGCTGATGTTACTCCTAATCTAGCTTTTCAAGTTGCAGATCCGATGGCTCTGATTACTCTAATAACAACAGCTTCAGAGGTCGAGGAAACAACTCAGGCAGAGGCTATAGCAGACGTGGCCGAGGATATTCCACAAGAGGAAGGGGATTTCACCAACAAATGATCTCTGACTCAAACACTACAGAGTCTCATAACCCTCACAGAGATGTTGAATGTCAGATATGTGGAAAACATGGACATCCAGCTTTGAAGTGTTGGCATCGCTTTAACAACAGCTATCAATATGAGGAAGTGCCAAATGCCTTAGCTGCTATGCGTATTACAGAAACCACTGATCATACAGGCAACGAATGGCATCCGAATACTGGTGCAACTGCAAATGTTACTAGCTCTCAACATAATCTGCAGGAAGCTCAAGCATATAAAGGATCAGATGTTGTTATGGTTGGTAATGGTAAGTATCTACCCATTACACACATTGGTTCAACAAATCTTCCATCAACCTCAGGTAAACTTCCACTCAAAGATGTTTTGGTGTGTCCACAAATAGCCAAATCATTATTGTCTGTGTCAAAACTCACCAAAGATTATCCGCGTTCTTTTGAATTTGATTGTGATGTTGTTCGTGTAAATGATAAGGAAACAAAGAGGTTGCTAGTTCTAGGAAGTAACAAACAGGGTCTTTATGTGCTAGAGGACTCACCTATCCAAGCCTTCTACTCATCACGGCAATGTGCAGCATCAGACATCACATGGCATATGAGACTGGGGCATCCACACTCACAAATCCTCTCAGCATTATCAAAAACCAAAGCTATCACCATAAATAAGAGCTCCAAGACTTTCCGTGAAGCATGTCAACTTGGAAAAAGCTCTTGTTTACCTTTTTTTCCTTCTTTATCTGTTGCAACTAGACCTTTACAGAGAATTCATAGTGATCTTGGGGACCTGCACCTGTTTTATGTGTTCAAGGTTTTCAGTACTATGTGATTTTTGTTGATAACTATTCAAGGTTTTGCTGGTTCTATCCCTTAAAGCTAAAATCTGATTTTTACTCGGTCTTCACTGCATTTCAAGCCTTAGTTGAGAACCAATTTCAATCAAAGATCGGTAGTTTTCAATGTGATGGTGGTGGAGAGTTCACAAGTACAAAATTTATCAATCACGTAAGAAAAGAAGGTATTCAACATCTTATTTCGTGCCCTCACACACCTCAACAGAACGGTTTGGCTGAAATAAAGCATAGACACATCACGGAATTGGGTTTATCAATGATGTTTCAGAGTAAAATGCCACAAGAGTACTGGGGTGAAGTCTTCTTCACTGCAATTTTCTCAAGCAATCTACTACCTTCATCAGTTTTAGATGAAAACTGCAATCCTTATGAGCGTCTTGTAGGAAAGAAACTGGACTATACAGCTCTGCGAGTTTTTGGTTGCTCTTGCTACCCAATGCTTCGTGATTATGCTACAACAAAATTTGATCCAAGGTCCTTACTATAACGCCCCGACCATCACCTTAATGGGTCCCATGTCCTCTTTGGGCCCGTGGGCCCACTTTACCAGTCGACAAATCGGTACGCTATGTCCGAGAGGCTTTAAAGACTTATTTAACGAACCTACATATCACCACATGATCTTTCCCCGTGTTTTATCCTCACTCACACGATTCCGAAAATCACTTCCCGGAAGGTCACCCATCCTTTGACTACTCGAGCTCAAGCATGCTTAACTGTGGAGTTTTCTCTGGACAAGTGACTGAAAAGATAAGTGCACTTTGGTAACATTGGTGGCCAAATCAATTCTTTTAAACCTCTCTGCATGCACCACCACATATCATATTTCCTGAAACGGGGATGTTACAATTCACCCCACTAACAGACGCAACGTCCTTGTTGCGTACCAAAATCATTACCCCTTTGACGGTGTGAGCCCTTGTGTCTCCACACACGTCTGGGTTTGACTCTGATACCACTTATAATGCCTCGACTGTCACCTTAATGGGCCCCACGTCCTCGTCGGGCCCGTGGGCCCATTTTACCAGTCGACAAATCGGTACACTATGTCCGAGGGGCTTTAAAGACTTGTTTACCGATCCTACAAATCACCACATGATCTTTCCCATGTTTTGTCCTTACTCACACAATTTCGAAAATCACTTCCCAAAAGGTCACCCATCCTTTGACTATTCCAGCTCAAGCACGCTTAACTCTGGAGTTTTCTGTGGACAAGTGACCGAAAAGATAAGTGCACTTTGGTGATATAGGTGGCCAAATCAATTATTTTAAACCTCTCGCATGCACTACCACATATCATATTTCCTGAAACGGGGGTGTTACACTTACCATGTGTGTTCCTTGGATATAATGAAAAATACAGAGGCTGCAGATGTCTCCTACTCTCCACTAGTCGTGTTTTCATCAGCAGACATGTCTTATTTGATGAGTCTGTCTTTCCCTTTGCCACTATCAATGCACATTCTGAGACCAAGACACCATTGTTCTCAGCATGGCACCGTGCACAATCTTATGACAATGATCTATCCTCTGCAGAAGCTTTGAATCAAGCCTCTCAATTGTCTCTCAAACCACATGTGTGTTTCCCACCTACATCACCAGCTATCCCTGAGACATCAGGTTCCAGTACTGCACCTAATGCAATTGATACTACATCTGTGATACCTGAAGATGTTGACAGCGTAATACCAGAAACAGCAATTGATACTACATATGTGACTACGGTCCCAGCTCAAGATCCAACCTCTGCTGAACCTATTGCAGATGTAGAAAGGTGATCTGGGTGTATGGCAGACATAGATTCTGTTCCTATAGGCAACAACACCTCTCTACATTCTACTAGTATGGATTCAAATGAAGTTGTTCATGTCAAAAATTCTCTAGAACCTAAGATTGTAACACCAGCACCTGTAACACATCCTATGATTACACGTTCTAAGTCAGGCAAGCACTGAAAGATCCAGGCTGGAAAAACGCAATGGGAGAGGAAATCACAAACTGTAAAGAAGCTTGCACCTGGTCTCTAGTTCCTAAAACTTCTGACATAAATATTTTTGGATGTAAGTGGGTATTTCGAACAAAATTACATGTTGATGACACCTTTGACAAGCTCCATGCACGCATTGTAGCAAAAGGATATGATCAAGAAGAATGAATTGACTATCTCAAAACATATAGTCCTGTAGTTCGATCATCCACAGCCTGGTCAGTTCTTCACATTGCAACAATCATGGCTTGGGATGTTAAAAAAATGGACGTCAAAAACGCGTTCCTTCACGGAGATATCACTGAGACAGTATATATCCGACAACCTACAGGATTTGTTGATTCCTCCAAACTTTTTCATGTGTGCTTACTCCATAAATCCATATACGGCAATAGTCTCCATGGGCATGGTATGATAAGTTCAGTAATTATCTTCTGGAGTTTGGATTCATATGTAGTGTTCGAGATCTGTCTCTATTTGTGTACATCAAGGACAAAGTTGTCATCATGCTACTTCTATATGTTAATGACATGGTTATTACTGGCAATAACTCTGCAGCTCTAACCTTGCTCTTAAACAATCTGCACAATCAGTTCTGCATGAAAGATATGGGTACACTACATTATTTCCTTGGCATTCAAGCTCAATTTCACTCTGAGTGATTGTTTCTTTCTCAGTAAAAGTATGCAGAAGATCTATTGGCTGTGGCAGCGATGACAGATTGCTCCTCCATGCCACCACCATTACCACTTCAACTCAAAAAATTCACTTTACAAGAGGAACCATTTGAAAATCCATCTTACTTTCGCAGTCTTGCAGGAAAACTGCATTACCTTACCCTCACTCGCCCAAACATACATTTTGCGGTAAATTTTGTGTGTCAAAAGATGCACGCTCCTTCAGTATCAGACTTCAAGCTGCTGAAACAAATCCTGAGGTATGTCAAAGGAATAATCACAATGGGTATTTCATTCTGTAAAGACACAGACTGCACATTACGAGCATACAGTGATAACGATTGGGCAGGGTGTCCAACAACATGATGCTCTACACGAGGTTTCTGTACATTCCTTGGCAGTAACCTCATCTCTTGGACTTCACAAAAGCAACAAAGTGTGGCTAAAAGCTCCACTGAGGCAGAGTATAGAACAATGTCAGATGCAGCTTCTGAAGTAACATGGTTAAGCTCCGTTCTCAACGAGCTTGGTGTTCCACTTCTTGCAACACCAGAGCTATACTGTGATAATTTGTCTGCAATATATCTCTCTGCTAATCTTGGTTTTCACAAAAAGTCCAATCACTTCGCTCTGCACTATCATTATGTCCGGGAACGTGTCGCACTTGGTTCATTGGTGGTCAAGCACATCCCATCTCACTTGCAAATTGCTGATATATTCACCAAATCACTTCCCTACCAAGGATTTTCAGAGTTAAGATTCAAACTGGGCGTTGATGTTCCACCTACGCCAAGTTTGAGGGGGGTTATAAAAGATGCAGAGCCCAACTCCAATCTCGCAGCACCATCTGACAACAAGACGGGCCAGCTCAAGGCCATTCTACCTCAATTGTTAGAGAACAAAAGGCAGATCAACACAAAAGAAGAATGCCTGCAAAATGACAAAAACAGCAGGATATTGCAGAGTACGGAGAAGCTCAACGTCTCCATAAGGAATCGGTTTTCACCTCTAGAAGACTGTGCATATATTGTTAGTACTGACAACTGTCATTAGAGTTGTATCAAACCAAATCTATATAAAACTAGAGCTAAAATTGTATGATGTAAGTTTTGATGGAATAAAACAAAGTTTCACAGAATCTCTCTGTTTTAAATTTGCTTTCAATATAAACTTGACAAATTCATGTGTTACACCAATCCTTGGGATTCCAAAACTAGCATTTAACTAACTTAACTACTTAATCAAACATACTTTGTGAATGTTCATTGTTAATTGGATATCAAATCTGATTTTTCTTTTTTTTTTTGATTTTAAGAATTCCACTGTTCTTACGTACACATCCCCGTAGGTTAGTATTCGCTCTGTACTCGCAGATTCTAAAACCCTTCGTTATTCCAAACCATTTCGCGACGTTTGTTCTTCTCTGAGCGAGATCTATAACCATTATGGCTACCTCCTTTTTCCGGCGACTGGCTAAGTCAGCTCCGAGTACATTCCCCTTCGCATTTGGATCTCAAAGCAAATCTGGTTTTCGCACGTCTCGATTCTCCGCCGGCGCTATCGCTGCACTTTCCGGCGGATTCTCTTATTACTACTTGACTTCCGGGAACAATCTGGTGACTATTATTCTGTTCACTTTCCAAGATTTTTTCTATCGTTTTTGATCATCTCAGATTTCATTTACTTTTATGCCGAGCTAGTTTGATCCCTTTCTCATGCATTTTGCCCAATGTATGATTCATTGTATTTTACGTTCTATCAGACGAGGTTAGACGAACAATAGGAAACATATAGATCTTCATAATAGTGTATTTTTTGATTTGCCTTTCTTCTCAGTTGATTTGGCTTTGTGCTTTGTGATCTCAGGTTTATCTGGATCAAACTAAAGAAGAGACTGGACCAAAAACTGGTGCGCTGTTGTATTCTTTGATTGCGTTTTTCCGTAGTTTTCCTTTGAAAGCTCTGAGACGTTTTTGCTACTAGCCTACGACTATGATCAGATTTTTATGTTTATTTTTTGTGTGTGGATTTTCTCGGGCTCTTTCCTAGAGAGGTTTAAGACAAAAAATCCCGTTGTTGGTATCTGTCGGAGGAGAGTGTAGAGATTGTTGTCATTAGTATGTAGCTTTCACACTTTACTCAATACTTGTTGTATTTTCTGTCTGGTTTTAGCTCTAAACCCTGATAAATGGCTCGAGTTTAAGCTTCAAGACACTGCTAGAGTTAGCCACAACACCCAGTTGTTCAGGTATTCAATTGATTACCAATATGTTCTTTTAAGCATACACTTTAGCTTTGGATTTACGATTTTTTTATAGTTTTCCATAATCTGGTAACACGGTGATCACTAGGTTTGGCTTTGTGACTTATTTTAATATTGTAAGTGAGATGATATAGCTTTTGTGGCAGTTGTTTCTTACTCTTTCTGAAAGCTTCTTAAGCTCATATAGCTTTTGATTTCCGTGATACTCCTGAATTTGAGTATATATCTTCAAATGATAAGCATATATATATATATGTATGTGTATGCATATATTTTGACGATAATCTTTGGTCTTCTTGTTTTTGGCTAATCTAGGTTTTCATTTGACCCCTCAGCCGAGTTGGGTCTACATGTTGCTTCTTGTCTCCTGACAAGGTATGCTGTGGTCACATTAATTTCTCTTTACAGTAAAACAAATTTATTGGAACTGACTTGAGAGAAAATTTTCTCAACTAGAGTGTAAATCTTACCTTTTTCCTATTTCTTTGTACAGGGCTCCTCTAGGCTATAATGCTGAAGGAAAAACGAAATATGTCATCAGACCGTAAGTTCAGCTAAAAACTTCTCACCAGCTTTGCATATGTTTGGACAAGTATTGCTGTGTTAGCCTATCTGCTGCATTTTCTCTTTTGTCGAATGGCTTTTCTTGTGCCCATTTTTATGGCAGTAAACTTTCATCCTCTGATTAGGTTACCCTGTATTTTGGTGATTTTCATTTATATTTTGTATGCTGCCTGCAACTTTTATTTGAGAGCTTTGTAGTTACCAATTATGTGGTATTGGCCCTCTAAGTTTATAGATTAGTCATTTACAAACTTATCTTGCAGAATAATCTTCCAGTTCTTTCTGTATATATAATGACTGTACTTATGTATGTGAGGCTTCTTTTGACCTTATTTGTCATTTCTTTTTGTGAATTAATCTCAGTTACACTCCTATATCAGACCCAGATTCTAAGGGCTATTTTGATTTACTGATTAAGGTATGAGTGTCCTGATTTTGCTACTAATTTATGCAAAGAAGTGGTTCTGTTCTGATTGCACCCTCGATGTGTTTTGAATATGTTTTGATGTTGTTGACTGCTTATTTAAGGTATATCCAGATGGAAAAATGAGTCAGCATTTTGCCAGCTTAAAACCGGGGGATGTATTGGAAGTAAAAGGGTATAATTTCTTGACTATTAGCTTTCTATCTCTACTGGTTGGTGATAGTTCCTTACTCTATATGCTGTTTAACTATTTCTACCTTTTATTTCTTGTAGACCCATTGAAAAGTTCAAATATTCGCCTAATATGAAGAAACATATTGGCATGGTATACCTGTTCTCCCTTTGTACAACAAATTCTGCTGAAGTTTTCTTACATGGACATTGTTTTCTTTATATAGAAGAGGAACTTTGAAAATATGGACTGGACTAGTAGTTTGTTTCTTATCTCAGCGTATGAATCACTTTGTTTGCTCTCATCTGTTAGCATGCCAGCCCCTAGAAATTCAGTCTATTCTTGTGGTGGCTGTTCCACTTTCCCGTTTAGTAGAAGGATATTCTGACTTGTTATTTTGTATGTTGTGCTTACAAGTCAATGTAATTTGAAATAAATACTGACTGTAGTTTTTTGTCTATCTGTTCTTAAATATTCATTATTGAAGATTGCTGGTGGAAGTGGGATTACTCCAATGCTCCAGGTGATTGATGCCATTTTGAAGAATCCCGAGGACAACACGCAGGTGACCATTTAGTGTTATCTTATTCTTTCCCACAAATGGTCTTGTATACCCAATATTGAAGTATGTAATCTATAAATACTAATTTGAACGGCTTTGCTCTAGTGCTGGTTTCTTTATCAGATCGTGAAAGTGTAACCATCCTCAACAATTTATTTCCAAATCAGCTGAGATTTTTCAGAAAAAAGAAGGTGCTAATAGGGGACTTTACAATTTCTTGTTTTGCACAGGTTTCATTGATTTACGCCAATGTTTCTCCAGATGATATACTTCTGAAGCAGAAGCTTGATGTACTTCAGGCTAACCACCCCAATCTGAAGGTAGAGTCCCCATGGATTTGTAAATTGACTGATTACTAATAGCCTACACACATCTCTTTAAAAGACTTGTTAAAATTCGACAGGTATTCTACACTGTTGACAATCCTACTAAAAACTGGAAAGGAGGAGTAGGTTACATTTCAAAGGATATGTCTCTGAAAGGCTTACCTTTGCCTGCAGACGATACTCTTATCCTTGTAAGTTACCTTACAATCTTCAGAACAATGGTTTTTTATACGAAAGATTGTGTTTCTACAATTTCTTACTGTTAATTTTTCTTGTTTTGGGCAATCCGGATGTTTTATATCAGTTTACCATTTACTGTTACGGATTTTTTTAATGACAAATATTTTATGGATAGAATTAAAATTATACATGGTTACCTGGTTTACCAATAAATCAGGTATGTGGTCCTCCTGGGATGATGGAGCATATATCTGGAGGCAAAGCTCCAGACTGGTCACAAGGAGAGGTTTGTACCAATTCATCAACATTTTCTTTTCTTGGATATCGAACAACTTTAAAACCTTTGTGCTAAGAGTTTCTATACCCATGTTGGATATCTCTGATGGCTATCAGTTCAATTGTACTTAGCAGCATATACAAGAACGTCAGTGAGCTGAACACAGGGACCTTTAGGGATTATGTGTTCTAGTAAAGGCTGTGAGATAGACTCTTAGTAACAGTCTGTTTTTTTCACACTTGATAATATGATTGCATTAAAAGTTGAACCAAGTCATGAAATCAGTAGATTTAAGAGTCGCTGTAGTAAATTGGTGACAACCTATCAATCAGCAAGATGTAGAGCTGTTGATGTCTAATGTCTCGTTGGCTTGTTTCATTGCAGGTCAAGGGGATACTCAAGGATCTTGGATACACAGAACAAATGGTTTTCAAATTCTGAGAGGATTTGAGAATCAGAATCCCGGATCTCAGCGAGGTTTTTTTTCAAGTAATAAAGTGGCCCCAAGCAAACATTGATTGATTCAGAATGAGCTTGACACTTTGAAAATAAACAAACCAAAAAAGATCAGTTAGTCATTGTCTCTGGAGGTAATAGCGGGAACTAGATTTTGATGATAAATTTCCATGCGTACAAGATACTGAATATGGTTCCAAAGATACAAAAAATTGGGCACTTGCGTACATGTCTGTGTTCGACTCGTCTCTTTTGCTTAGAGAAATATACATACTCAAAAGCAGCCTTCTCTAGTTCAACAGTTGGCAATTTGCCCGTGACTCGACTAACCTGCAAATCAATCTGGTCGTCATGGTAGGTGTCTTTAATTGTTGAAATCGTAAATGTATTCAAAACACGGCCGGGCAATGCAATTCTGATTTAAAGAAGTTGAGACATATCTTCCAATTTGGTTTGGATAGGATGTTTAAATCACGATTTGTGTGAACACTTACAATAGTAACACAAAATGTGAACTGATGACTGGTCCCAAATTTTATTATGTCCGGTCACTTATATAAAACCAAAGAGATACAAGATGTTAGTGAACCATGGCTTAGGGACACAACATAAAAGCACATTTGAAAGAAAAATAATAAGCAAAGGGATTGATTCAGTATTTCCCAAGTACAAATGCCGAAGCAGCTTAGAAGAAACTCTTTACTCGTTTTGGTTTTACTCAGATGGTTGTTTCTCCTCTTCTTGCTTGGAGGATAAATACCTGCCATTAACAAAGTTGAGAGGATTTCCGAGTGAGCTTTTGTCAATAAAATGCTTAACTTTTACGCAATAAACATGATGACTCTTATCTGTTACAAGTATTAGCAGTGGTAACATGCTTAAGGGAATTCCAAGAAAGCTTTAGTTGATAAATTGTGGAAGCAATTGTGTAACTTGTACACAGTAAACATAGTGGCTTTATTTGTTACAAGTAGTAGTAGTTGCCTGAAGCTTTCAAATTAAAGCAAGAATCCTACAAGTGAGCTTGATTTTTGAGTTTTAAGAGGCTAGTGATTCGCATATTGAGCTGTGTATTTGTTCACGTATATAATCTATATCCAAATAGACATGGTTCTCAGATATAAAACTTACCCCTGGGCTCTAGCCCAACGAGAGAGCTGATAGAGCTGTACAGTCTCGTTTGATGCATGGCAGGCAAGTAGTAAATAGTTGCGGGGTTGCACCATCCAGGCAAATCTCATGAACAATGCAGAGTAAACACACATCGCTGTACCAAAGAAAACACAAAAGGATGCAATAAGAAGCTTAGCAAATAATAATGTCGCATTAAAAAAGCCATCTCTTTCTTCTTTTTACCTGATGACATGTTTCCAGAGATCATTTCAGGGGGCTTTTGCATATCTACCAAACCCTATTTGAGAAACCAATACAAAAGACTACGTATAATGAATCAGTAGATCAATAAAAAAAATGGTTTGAAGAAAGAACATTGATAGAGAAACATACGGCAACAACAAAACCCCAATTGGCGATAGGTCCCCAGAAATGAGTAGTTTTCGGGCCAACCGGACTGTTCAAGAATGATTGGAACCTTGATGTAGCCATATCTACGTCAAAAGAATACAAAACAATCACCTTTAGATATAGAGAATTGTGAAAGCTAATCCCCATTATTCAATATCCACCACTTAGATTCATGTTACCATTACATAGTTCTATAATGAATGTCACATAAAATGTGAGGATAAGTAAACTGTTCAATCAAATTCATCATCTCTATGACTAGTTTCTCATTTAACTTCAAAAACTCAGCTCGGAGAGAGGCATCAAAGCATATTCAGATTTAATTGAAGAATCAAATTATATTCTTCAACATAAAACCAAAAAAACTACAAAACAAGCACAATTAAACAACACAGAGCTAGCTCTGAGCTACGCGATTGCAGAGGTCCCTCAAAATTAGGGTTTCTCGACAAAAGCACTCCACAAAGTTACTTAAACATCACAATTGATTTCAAACCCCAATACAAAACTTGTGAATCCCGACTTATAGAGGTGTGGAATCAACAACAGAAAGCGAAGCAATTAGGCATATATCAAAATCTTTTGACATTGGTTCCTTCAAAGACTATCTACTTTGAAATCAAAACAAACCTGAGGGATGCTAAAACTCGATTGATCGGAAAGGAAAATCGAAGAAATTTGCTCCCAAGTTTTGGAAGATGGTGACGGAATAATTGAACAGAAGAGAAAGCGATGAAAAACCAATCAAACATACAAGTCAAAAGCCAAATGGGTTGGGCTTTTTAGATCTTTTTCATTTTATTGTGGTCAACTTGAAAGTACTGAATTATGCTAACATAACCGAACCAAATTCACTTCCTAGTCCCATACAATCCGATTAGATGTCATTTTAGACCTACACTAATCTTTCTAAATTTTATTTGTTAGCTATATTCTGTTTCTTCTTCCAATTTAACTCATTTTGTTATAGAAGAAAAGAAAGTCACTTCTTAGACCAACATTATCGCGCGTTGTTAATGCGTTGCTAAGCTAAAAAAAATAATTAAATATTATTAAATGAGTTAGAGACAGGCGTGTTGCGTAGCTAATATTAGCGACGAGTTTTCCGTTTTAGAGTCGAACACGTGTCGACGTTAGATTCGCTTTCGAAAAAATATAAAAAGAGAAAGAAAAAAAAGAAGCTGCAGTCTTCAGAAAATTTTCTCTCTCTATTTTTGTTTCTCCCTCTAAACTCTCTCCTGATTATCGGTGAAGCGACTTCGATGTCGCGAATCGTCATCGCCGGAGGTTATCGATGAAATCGGAGCCAATTAATCGGTTAAATCAATAAGGTAATGTGATTTCCTCTCCGATTTTGGCGTTTATTTTGACATGTAAGTAGATTTAGGGTTCGTCATTTGTCGGGAAGTTAGGGTTTTTTGGGGGAATTGTCTGAATCTTTGTTTATCGTCTTAGGATAGTTCAATAAACGTTCTGAGAGTGTCAATTTTGCATTTAATCATTTGTAGTGTTCGATTTAGGGTTTCGAAGTTTTCGGGTTTTAGGGTTTTTTTGGGGGAAATGTATGAATCTTTGTTTATCGTCTTAGGAGAGGTTAATAAACCTTGTTTGAGTGTCAATTTTGCCTATAATCATATTTAGTGTTCGATTTAGGGTTTCGAAGTTTTCGGGAATTAGGGTTTTTTGGGGGAAACGTATGAATCTATGTTTATCGTCTTTAGGATAGTGTAATAAACCTTGTTTGAGTGTCAGTTTTGCGTTTAATCTACTTTAGTGTTCGATTTAGGGTTTCATATTTTTCGGTGATTAGGGTTTTTGATTGTTTAGTTGGGATAAGTTGTCTTGCAACTTGGGACAGTAAATACAAGCTTGATTGAGTGCCGAATTTGAGTGCAATTGAGATATGTGGTTGAATAAGGGTTTTGGATGTTTGGGAATTAGGGTTTTTTATCTGTAAGTTATTATATGTTATGTCTATATGTGATGAGTGTATATGAGTGTCAATTTAAATGAGTGTAGAATTTTAACTGATTTGTTTTCTGGTTTTTTTTCCGAGGTTGAATTGAGGAGGTGGGATGACGGCAGAGGAGCTATAGTTGAGGGAAGCTAATAAGGTTAGTCTTTCGTGAACTTACATTGCTATGTCGTGAAACTATAGTTGTTAAATTGCTTAAAAACGTAAATAGTGATCACATAGGATTAGCTACAGAGTATGAAATACTAGGACCAAATTCGAAAATTAAAAAGTACATGATCATTGATAGTAATTAGTAGGCAGATGCACTTCAATGCATGATAAGAAGTGTATTTGTCTGAGTTAAATGCATTATTGATTTAACTCCAATTAAATGCTAACAACA
>OVBA01002730.1:0-32342 GCA_900406435.1 Lepidium aucheri
TCAATATTCCAACTCACAGGTGAATAATGCCAAACATGGAGATGTTTAACCCTCCGATCCACAACAGTGTTGATCCAACGATTGATAAGACCTTTTTCGGGCAGACAATCAACATCAAACTCAAAGAGATTCAACTTAAAAAATTTCAAGTATGAGTCACTGTTGAAACCCAAGAAAGCATTGACAAAACTGACAAATGTTTTGTGGTCTGGAAAATCAAAATCGGACAAGTCCAATCCTGGTACATGTTTCCATAGATTTCTCCATCTTTTGGACAATACACTAGTTCTAACGACATCCTTCGTAGGAAGTTTCAAGATAACTTTACATAGCAATGATTCTGGCAAATTGCTTAACCAGTCAACTTTATTGGATCCTTTGACACCAACACGTTTCTTTCCATCTTTATCCATTTAATCTGCATAGCAAACAATCAATAACGAGCTGAGAAAATCTTCACAAAACTTTGAATAAGAGATAAACAATCGATACTAGGATCCAAATGACAGAAAGCTGTACCTATGATCAAAATGGAGCAAGGAGGAGTAACGGTTCCTGAATAAGGACTGAGAGAATTCAATCGTCGTTTAAATGTCCGACGAAATCTCCTTTTTCTCAAAAACTATCGACTGCAATGGGCCTTATAACTATCTTAATGGGCCTATATACTTTTTCATGTGATTTTTATCACAGGTAGTCACACATTGAACCGTTTCTGAAAACAATCCTAACCAGGACAATAGATTTTAAGTTTGGACAGCTCTCAAGGAAGATTGGCAACATTTTCCATTTGAACTTTGGGAAGCTAACACGCAAGAAGAATAGATTACGAAATAAGGGTAGTTGCTGACATTTTGAGTAATGGTATAAGACCTGCAAGGAGAACATATGAGAAAAAACTTATAGACAGAGAAAAAACTTATAAACCTATGAGTTATGCATTAAACATAGGTTTACCTCAAGAGTCAGCGAAGTGATTGTCATTTTTGTGATACAAGAGATTCCCTTAAGAAAACTACCAATCATCTTTCTCTTTTGTAGATCAGTTTCGAAACGCCAGTTATAGCCAGTATCGATATGGGCCTCTATGAGAGAACTCGTATTATTTAGTATCAAACTTGCAATACCATTATTACTGATCCTCAGATATTGAAGCCTAGGAGCATTAATTTCAACTACAAGATCCTCAAGCATATTCCTAGGACCGCTTGAAGCAAGAGTGAATCTCAACAGAGACTGAGAACACACACGTAAAACTTCAATACCAGCATTGGATTGCTTCTCTATTAATAAGCTTTCAATAACTGGGCAGCCTGAGATGAGCGTTTCTAAATCCGAAACATCGGTAACGTGATCTAGACCTAATCCCATGAATTTGAGGCATGGTAAAGAAACGATCTTGGGACAAGCCAAAGTTAATCTACTAAACTCTAAGGATACTAAGCTCCCACAAGTGTAAAGATTTGGAGGCAAACAATGAGTATCCGAACTCCAGCAGTCGAAAACACGGAGATGCTTAACCCTCCGGTCAACAGTAGTGTTGATCCAACGACTGACATGATGATCAATTTTCCCATCGTAATACAACTTGAAACTTTCTAAGTATGAGTCACTATTGAAACCCAACAAGGCATCAACAAAACTGACGAATGTTTTGTAGTCTGGAAAAATATCCTCGTCCAAGTCCAATCCTGGAACGTATTTCCATAGATTTCTCCAGCTTTTGGACAATACACTAGTTCTAACCACATCATCCGTAGGAAGATTCAAGAGAACCTTACATAGCAATGATTCTGGCAAATTGCTTAACCAGTCAACTTTACTCGATCCTTCCACACCAACACGTTCCTGTACATATTTATTCATTTACCCTGCATAGCAAACATTCGAACCCATAAGAAATCCTCAAAACATATATTCAGATAAAAACCGATCGAGTAAAATCTTGAGAAAACTCTGTTTACTTGTCGACTAAGTTTCGAGTCAAATCTCCTTTTCCTCAACACGTTTTAAGACTCCAATAGCTAAGACCATGTACATTGGTGAATCTCCAGTGGGGTTCACCAAAAAAAAAAATATATATTAAAAATTTTTTAAAAAAAACGAAAAAAAAAAACCGACCTAATGTTATGAACCCTAATGTACCTTCGAATTTCTAGGTCAAGCGTTTTCGTAAGACTCCATAATGGGCTTAAAGCCCAAACTATATTATGAGTGACAGTATTAAGGCTGATACGTAATGGGCTTAAAGCCCAAACAATAATTGAATATGTATACTCTCCCGCCAAGGTGCTTAATTTGGACGGTCATCCTTCGATCTCTGACAGCTATGGGGGAGCTAAGAAAGAACGGTCACCGTTCAATCTCTGCCGGTGAACAGACCCTTATACGATTGGTGCCTCCCAGGAATCCCCTACGCTTGGAACCAGCTCTTATATTTCTGCTTTTCTCAGCCACTAGTTTTCTCTTTGTTGTGGCTTCTTTCATGCGCTTCATCCTCACATACAAGCTCCTTACTCTCCAAGTTATGGCGGACAACTTTTCGATTGCTCTATCTCAATTTCATATGGGAAGACAAGATGATGATCTCATTGTTACGAATTTTGCTTAGTTTAGCTCTCTTGAGATGAGTAGAAAGAGTTTGGTGGCAAGGCCAGTGAATTATCATGCACAAAACCTAGTCGACATTGCACAAGATTTACCAAGACAATGGGGATTGGAGACACGAGTGAAGGGAAGAATTGTGGATCATAATTATGTTCAGTTTCTCTTTCAATCCGAAATAGATCTTGTGTCGATACTAGGCGCCAACCTATTATCTTCAACGATTTGATAGTTGTGTTGAAAAGGTGGAGGCCGAATGCTCCACAAAGCTACCTTACAACGATCCCTATATGGATCCAGCTCCACGATTTGCCGCTTCAGTATGCCTCCGCAATGACAACTCGCTTCATAGCTCGCTCTCTTGGTGAGGTGCTAGCAGTTGACATCCAACCAACTTCTCTTTCTAGAGCAGCCTTGTTAGAGCTCGAGTGGTTATTAACGCTTTTGACCGGCTTTTTAAAATGGTAAGATTCCAAAATGGCGATAGAATTCAGGTCTATTTTCACTACGAAGCGCTTGCCAACTTCTGCATCAAGTGTCAAAAGCTAACTCATGATGTTATGACGTGTAATTTCATCCCATCTCCTGCGGATTATTTGCTGTCTCCTTCTGCTAGCTATCATGATCAAGAGGGCTCTTCATCCTCGCAGTTAGTTATGGAGCATCACTTGGCTGAGCCTGAGATTCCTTCTCTAAACCTTCCATCAAACTCGGTGACGCTTGCCACTCATGGACTGGCCAACGAGATCATGAGCATCAATTCTCGACAGAACACTCTTCGAGTCACGAACCAAAATAATGCAGGTGTTGATAACTTCTCTGCCACGTTTGAGCTGGATTTAGCCACCTCCGCTTCGCAACCGCAGATCCAAGTCTTGATCAATAGGGACACGAAGAGGAAGAGATACCCGTAACACTTTGAAAGAGAGTCCAATAAGGCTCCTCGCACCTTCTAATAATCTCATCCTCCGTTACTTTGCCTCTGCTTTGTTTTAAATACTATTATGGGGTTTATAAATTTTCATAACTAAGCAAAAGATATGAATAAGAACATCAAATGTCATGAAACAAAAGAAAATAAAAAGCAAACTCAGAGTGATTACAAACTTATAGACAAATATCTGAGGATGATCAGAGAACTATAACTTGGCATGAGGTAGAAAGTCTTGGAATAGCAAAGAGTTTTTTGGAGATTGTTTCAGCTTTTTCTTTCTTCATGAAAACAGCAAAGCGTACAGTTAGTTTCTTCAGGTTTGCTGAGTTCTTAAGAAAGTAACTCACTAGTTCCATCTCCATTGCTACTCCTGTCATAGGCCTTTCTATATCAACAAATTCCAGAGATGATAGTAAACATCTTGGTTCCGATAAAATACAAAGTTTCGAAGGCTCATGCCAATAATATTCCTGAAAAGAGAACCGAACAAAAGGAACAAAATTGAGTATATAAAACTTTCACCATTTGCACTGTAAAAGAAATAAGTGTTTCTGTTGAGGTAAACAATCCTAACCACGACAATAGATTTTAAGATTGGACAGCTCTCAAGAAAGATTGGCAACATTTTCCATCTGATGAAGCTAACATGCAAGAAGATCAGCTTACAGAATAAGGGTAGCTGTTGACATTTTGAGTAATTATAGATGACCTGCAAGTTGAACAAAACAATCATATGAGGAAAAACTTATAGACAGAATTTTTTTTTTTTTTGTCAACCGAGGAAGAGTCTGGGACGAAACCCAAACCAACCTCCCGGGGGCCAGACGCAGCCCAAGTTTAGACATCCGGTGGCCAAATGAAAATGATTAGTAATTTCACGACCTAGACCAACAAGCCAACTTCTTCCTCAAGTGGAAACCACTAGACCACCACAACTTGATTAATAGACAGAGTTATTCATTAAACATAGGTTCACCTCGAGAGTCTCCGAAGTGATTGTCATTTTTGTGACACAAGAGATTCCCTCAAGTAAACTACGAATCATCTTTCTCTTTTGTAGATCATTTTGATCGAAATAGTATTTGAATTGCCAGTGACAACGCCTATGAATATAGGCCTCTACAAGAGAATGCGTATTATTGAGTATCAAACTGCCAATGCTATCATCACAGAGCTTCAGATATTCAAGTCTAGGAGCATTTATATCAACTACAAGATTATCTTTAACCAAATACAGATTACTGTGGGAAAAATAAGTGAATCTCAACAGAGACTGAGAACACACACGTAAAACTTCAATACCAGCATTGGAATGCTTCTCTATTGTTAAGCTTTCAAGAACTGGGCAGCCTGAGATGAGTGTTTCTAATTCCAAAATGTTGGCAACTTGAATAGCACATAAATCCATGAATTTGAGACATGGTAAAGAAACAAACTTGGGGCAATCCAAAAATACTCCATCAATCTTTAAGGATACCAAGCTCCCACAAGTGTAAACATTTGGAGGCATATGACATCTCCAAGTCCAATAGTCGAAAACATTGAGATGTTTAACCTTCCGATCAACAACAGTGCTGATCCAACGACTGAAAAGACCATTTTCAGGATGCTTATAAAAACAGCCAGAGTAACTTAACGTAAAACTCTCCAAGTATGACTCACTGTTGAAACCCAAGAAGGTCTCGACAAAACCGATGAATGTTTTTTGGTCTGAAAAATATTCATCTTCCACGTCCAATTTTGGTACGTATCTCCATAGATTTCTCCATCTTTTGGACAATACACTAGTTCTAACCACATCCATCATATGAAGATTCATGAGAACTTTACATAGCAATAATGATTCTGGCAAATTGCTAAGCCAGTCAACTTTACTCGATTCTTTGACACCAACACGTTTCTTTCTACCTCCATCCATATAATCTGAACAACGAACCATAAGAAATCCTCAAAACATATATTGCGATAACGATCGTTAATAAGATCTAAGTGACAGAAATCTGAACCTATAGATTGAACGTCCCGAGTAACGTTTTCTGAGTGAAGGCTGAGAGGGTTTACTTGTCGTCTAAGTTTCGAGTCAAATCTCCTTTTCCTCAACACGTTTCAAGACTCCAATGGCAATGGCTAATTTATAGGCGTACCTTCGAAGTTCTAGGTCAAGCGTTTTCCTAAGACTCCAATGGCTAAACTTTTTTACTCTATTTTTATTTATTGTTTTGGTATGCTATCTATTCACCAAAACCTATAGTAGTGCTTGAACTTTGTATGGTCTCAAGGGTTGTTCAATTTGGTAAAACTGATCAGAACCGAACCGATCCGAACCGAAAAAAATAATATGGTTTAGTATGTCTAATTATGTTTAGTATGTCTCAAGCCCATTACTGGCCCATTATTGATCTTATTAAAAAGAAGCTTTATCACAAAAACAACAAACTGTATCCTTCTTCAAAAGGATACGATTATTAAGAGACAAATTTACAAAACCAAAAGAGAAATTAAGCAGGCGAGTTAAACAATCATCATCTCTCACGAAGAGATTCTTAGAAACGTGATCTTGGTTGTGTGAAAAGGTAAACTTCATCGTAACCCCTCCTGCAAGATATGTGATTCAGAGAATCATTATATACATAGAACAACAATAAAACAAGAGAGATTTGTTGTGAAGAATGGTGTGAGTGGCTTTACCCTGCGTATCCACAGTATGTAGGTTTGTGGTTGTAGATAAGGTTGCTCAACACTTTCTGAGATGGTGGTCTGTTATGTGACTTTCTAGCTTCACTGCACCACATTCAAACCACAATCCATGAGAGACAAGTACACAAATAATCAATAACGTTGTTGAGTAAGTGATCTTACCTGACTAAGTAACTTGCAGCATGTTGTGTCACCTGGATTGCATCATCAGAATGTGGAATCTCAGATGATCCCCATTCAAATGCATTTTTCTGCATTACATTTGTTGTAAGAAAAGCTTTCCACACTGAGAATGCATACTATATATATATGTATGTTCATTTTGCCAAGTATATATACCTCAGGATGCCATTGGAAGCCAGTTATTGGGTATTTCTTTGCTTTAACAGTTGATACATATGTCTGTAAGGCAATAGAATAATTTATTCACTTCATAGTAAGACCAGATTTTGTACTTTATAGAGTCTACATGGTTTATATACATTACCTTACTGTTTTCATCAATGCAGGTTGTGATGATTTCAAAGAAACTAGACAAAGCAGGATTGCCTTGAAACTTTGCTGGTGTTATACCCCACTGAGGAGTTGTAATAATTCATTACCATATCAGAAAGCATATAGATATAACAACTGCTGAGACATCGGCAATAAAATTTGCTAACTACAGAGGTACAGAAATTGGAGTGACAAATTGCTCTGTGTAACAATATTATACAGAGATTTAGAGGTCCCAATACTAACCTTGTGTTTCTGCATAACCAAACAATCTGTACTGAGTTTTTTCAACAACTCTGGAGGAAATCTGCAATTACATGGAATCATTTGAGGTCTTAATATATAAACTATAAAACTAAAAGGATAACGAAAAAGCTATTCACCTTTGGAATATAGTTCCTTCAATATTAACATTTTGAACAAACTGGAGACTTGATGCATTATCTTCTGCATCAAATCTTTCAAGAATGTCTCTGTTCTGTTACCAAATACAAAAATTTAAGAGAGTTTGAAATGGTGTCTGCAAATGCCACTACATTATACAAATTCCAATTTTAATAGTTAATTGAGCAAACATCAGAAGAGAACAGTAACCTGACTTATGATAATTGACATAAGCTCGAATCCAAGACAAATGCCATAAACTGGAAAATGCTCTCCAGCATCATTCCTCTCCAATGCTTTCTGTGAGAAACATTAAACATTGGGAGGTTAATAGACTACAACAGTGGCAAATAAGAAGAAGACAAGTGTTGAAATATGACGACTTACTTTGAAGATTTTTTTGACAGTATCGAAATATTCATACTTTTTAGCCCAACCACCAGTGAAAATCACACCGTTGACTAGTTCTAGCTTCTGCAGATCCAAAATGTAAGTCAGATTAATCAAAAATCCAATTCTAAAGCCAAAACCAAAACGAAAAACACTTGGCAAGAGAATTCAAACAAAGCGAATTTCAAATTCAAGTGACCTGGAAGAGAAGTTCCTCAGGTTCGTTGTAGATGAGAGGGATTACACGAGCTCCACCAGCTTCAGCGAATTTCACATAAGAAGCAGCGATGTAAGTCGAGCTCGAATCATTAGTCAACCGACCAGACGCGCCATCGCCAGGGTGGCTCAGAATCCCGATGACTGGCCTGTAGTTAATGTTCGGATCCGGAGCGGAGCAAACAGAGCTCCGGAAACCGTCAACTTCGGTTTGACTAGGGAGGAGAATCGAAGCAGACGACTCGGAAGCCTTTGCAACACCTAAATCGTGTGAAATCAAGAGCAAAATTGATAAACAAATGTAACTCCACATCTCGGAGAAACAAGATAAGAGAAAGAGAGTAGAGAGTGATCTGAGTAAGAATTACAATTCAGGTTTTCTTTATATAAACAATTGAAGATCATTTGATTCTGCTTGGTTTGTATCATTGAACTCCACGCACACGCTTTTCCATAACCAATCCACCTTCTGGTTTCTATAAATTATTCATCCTGACCAAAAACGTGGTAATATATGTATTTGTGTATTTTATAACTGACATTCAGGTGGGACCAATTGAATTTATTTTTTTTAGAGAAAAAAGATTGATCGTTAGTTGGCCATCTTATCTTTTCCTACGAGTTTTACTAAGACACATTTAGGATTTAGAGAGTTTGAGTTATGAATCTTGTCTATCAGAAGTACCACTTTGGTTTTCCGGTTTCGAAAGTTTGAGTTATGAATCTTGTCGATCAGAAGTACTACTTCGGGTTTGGAAAGTTTGAGTTATGAATCTTGTCGATCACAAGTACCAGTTCCGGTTTGGAAAGTTTGAGTTATGAATCTTGTTTATCAGAAGTACCATTTCGGTCTTCGGTCTTCGGGTTTTGAAAGTTTGAGTTATGAATCTTGTCGATGAGATTATTTGATTGTGTAAGACTTACTGCTTGTGCCAGGGAGAATGTTTGGCTAGATGTTTTTGATCAACGAGGTACACTGGACCTGAAATCATAAATCTCTCAAAACATCAACACAATCAGATGAATTTAAGTTCTGATTTTGATGTTTACAATCAAACTTAGCTAAGCACAACAAATACAGAATGCTTGTTCAAACTCTTTTGAAGAACGACATTATATTCCCTTGCTTAGGATCTTTAGTGTTTCCTCCTTTCTTGTTTCCTGTTTTTCCTCCTGCGTTTGTGGTTGCTGCATTTCCTATTGCCGGGCTCTTCTTCTGCGCAACCGCCCTGAAACAAGAAACTCAGATGGATGAATTAAGATTGCATTTGGGTTTTACAAACTTCAAATGGTCTTTAGATTGGCTTGAAGAAAACATACTTGTTTACAGCACTTGTCTTTTTATCATCATTTAACTTAGTGCTTGTATCAGTGTTCTCTTTCTTCTTTGTGTTCGTTTCTGTTTCTGTCTCCTCCCAAACGACTTCAGTTACTATATGCAGTCAAAAGAAGATTGTTCAAGTAAGAGACATTGACATTTCCAAACCAGAAGCTCGTGCATAAGTTTATTATTACGTTAAAAGTATTGGATGCTTAAGCGTGTGAGAGAGCAAACCTTCTCTCCCGCGTTCATCAATCCGTGTCTTCAACACCTTTTTCCTTTTTGGTGATCTAGGAGCTTCACTGATTCTTTCCTTTGAGGGATTTGCTTCAGCTTCGAATCCAATGGACTGGATCTTCTTCACGGACGAAGTCGTAGAAGCATTAACAGAAGCAGTTTTTTTCCCGTCTTCTTCGCTAGCTTCTGGTTCATCATACTTCATCTCTTGAGAAACATCTGCGTCACTCTTCTCTAGACCTGACTCTTTGGTACCGAGTTCACCACTTGGATGTGAATTAATCTTTGCACTTCTTGGAGACGCTAAACTGATAACATCTTCATCCTCTTCATCTGAAAAATCAAATATCACCTTCCTTTTTCTGTTATCATTATTAGGCGCTTTATTGACATCTGGCATCTCCTCATCCCTGCCTCCCTTACTGTTGACATCAAGGAAAGGTTCTTGGGCTTCTGCACCAATTACAGAACATTTTATTACGGAACAAAACTAACTAAAAACAGACACCAAGTAAGCCATAGCATTGATCAGTACCTAAGGCAAGAATATATGCCAACACCAAATGAAAATTTAAAAGACAACTGGAGTAGTCAGATTAGAAAACAAACCCGAAGGAGCAGTGATATGATTTTTGACCTCTATTGCTGCAGAATCAGCTTCTGTTTTCATAGGCACACGGCCCCACATATTTTTCAACGAACCACCAGTTCCACTTATGCTCTTTTCGCCCTGTCCATTCTTTCCATTAGCAGGCACAGGGAAAGCTTTTTCTTTATTAGAAGATTTCGCAGACTGATTTTGGGCTGGAGCAGCATTATTATCACTCTTAGCCTGATGGCCAACATTAGGACTTGATTGATGGAATCTCTTTCCCTGGTTTGACGGCACTGTTTTCTTTTGGAAATTTAAACTACTTTCAGTGATTCCCTCTATATTACGCTTAACAAAGGAATTGGAGACACCACAAAACCTGGTAAGAAAGTCACACTTCTCTAGTTAGAATGGACAAGGCTGATCAACAGCTTTCATGCAATAATAAAGAAAGGTGTACCTGTTGCCTCTCAAGCAATTATCAGTGGCAGAAGGCTGCATGAAGAGCTCTTCTGCTTGTACAAACTCAGCACTCCAAATAGCTGCTGGATCCATTGGAATACTAGTTTGAACACTGTAGATATGAACTGAACATTTGCCATTGAACTCTTTCTCTACTTCTGCATAGAAATAATGACAGGGTAGTTTCAAATAAATAAGTTGTATGGTACTTTAAACTTACTGATGTCTTCTTGAAGAGATAATAAAGAGAAATATTGAAATAAAGTAAAATAAAGGGAACTGAATTAGCACAGTGACGATCAACAAATTAGCATCCTACTTGTATGACTCTTTGGCGGAAACATCAGCAAATGAATCACCAAAAGACAAACAAAACAAATCATTACCGTTATAAGCTTATCAGAATGATGAACAAGGAGACAGGTAACAATTAAACTTATAAGAATTATATGCATACAAACGGTACTGCTAACAGTGCAAACTTTCAAAAGAAACAGGACGCTGAGTGAGAATGTGACCTGGAAGTTTGGAACTAGAAACAAGCCTTGTGTGGTAATCGGAAGGTCTGTCCTTTAGCCACCCGGAAACAGTATATACAACTTCCAAACCCTTACCATGTTTCTCTACAAAATCCTTAAGCAACCTAAAAACAAACGAGTCCCAATTATCAGACACAATCAGATCTGCAATAGCCAATATCTGGTAATTCCCAATAGGGGTAAACAATGTACCTCTTGGCAGTATTTGATGGAAGTGAGAAATTTCTACTCAACCATTTGTAAGATACCTGAAACCAAAATCGATTTGAGCAAATCAGTAAGTAAAACACTAATTACTCGATTTTACATAAAACCTCCGCATCTTAATACAGAAACTTCAGAATTAGACGATTATCCCAATTTACATTAGGTCACAAGGAGCGATAAACAAGATTTGACGAAGTTAAAGCAAAACTGAAAGAATAATTTGGAGAACCCTAACCAGGAAATTTAAGGAATCGAGAAATGAATAACGTAATCGGAAATTACCACTTGAAGTTGATCGGAGACAAGAGACTCGACTTCATCGAGAACATTTAGGGTTTCTGTCATATTTTCCGATTCTCAAATTTGGGAGGTTTCTCTTCGAGGCAATGGCTGGGCTTGATTTTCCCGCCAGTTATCTCACGCCGCTCTAAATGGTTGGGCTAGAGGGAAGACAACTTTCATCGATGTGGTGAATCACACGTGCAGCTCACGTGCTCCATTTATGTTGTATTTACTAATTGGTCCAAAAAAGCCCAAAACATATTTAAAATTAGCACGTGGCGCTCACGTGATTACTCGTATCCATTTGGGCCAAAAAAGCCCAAAACGCCCAAGACTAACCCATTTACAATATTATAAACTTCATCGGAGAAGATGAGCTCACAAGAAGTACTCAAAGCTTTAAACTATTTCGAGTAAACAGAGTTAGTTATCGAAGAAGAATCATACGAAGATGAGTCAAGAATCGCGAGTTTCGTTCGAGGAATCCTCCGAAAATGATCTCGTCTCCACGGAGCTCTGTTTGTTCGACAAGACATGGTCTTGTGGAAGCTCTAGAAAGATGGAGATGGAGCAAAACGACACTGGTTCAAATGATCTCGTTACTTTGGCTGCAAGAAACGACGAATCAACGGAACAAACAAGAAAGATGGAAGATGATACTGACTCAGACAAAATTGGTTCCAATGATTTAGTTGCTTTGGATGCAAGAAACGAAGAATCAACGGCACAAACAAGAAAGATTAAAGATGATACGGATCGATTTATCATCCAGAAGACACTTCAACATTTTCGTCTGAGCAAATTCGACTTTAACCCATTCCTTGTGGAATATCTCTCTGAAGATGATCAAGACAAAATCAGAAAAGGCTGTGGAATAAGAGTTAACATGTACGATGAGGAATCGCAAACTATGCACGAAGGTCTGATGAGACAGACGAAAAAAGACTTTAAAATATCGGGTACATGGCTCAGAGATTTTGCCCACATGAGAGGTTTGCAGGTAGGAGATAAGATCAGACTCTACTGGGATTATTCTGGTTATACGTTTCGTTTCCGTGTGCTTTCTCGTGCACCTGCACAAGTTAAAACATCAACTGCAGAAGTAATCTCCGAAAACGAAGAAACAAGAAAGATGGAAGATGATGATATGGACTCGGAGCAAGACCAGGTGGGTCTATCTGTCGTACTGCAGAAGCATGACATTTCACGAAATCTTTTACTGAGCAGAACCGACTTTAACGCCTACATTCTGAGATATCTCACTGAAGATGACCAAAACAAAATCAGACTAGGCTATGGGATAAAAGTTAACATGTACGACGATGAAACGCAAACTACGCACAAGGAGGTTCTGATGAGACAGTGTAAGAGCAGGAAAAATAACTATTTTCTAACGGGTACATGGCTCGCATATTTTGTCGAGAGGAGAGGTTTGCAGGTAGGAGACAAGATTGGACTCTCGTGGGATTGTTCTCGTTATATGCTTCATTTCCGTGTGCTTTCTCATGCAACTGCAGAAGTAATCTCTAGGTGAGAGTAATCGCTTTTTCCAAGACAGATCATATCGATTTGTAGGAACGTAGAAAGGACTAAACTTTAGGCAAAAGTCTTTACATTTTGTTTCTGCTTATGCTTGTTGCTTTGGTGGTCAACTTAATAAGAAATTTTTGATATGTTCTACACTAAGTTGTTTTGTTATTCACTATATTGAAGATAAGCAGCAATAAAATTGAATGAGAATCACTTCAGATTACAAAGCTATATAGCATAACAGAGTTGATAGAAGCAAGCAAGCAACGGAAACAAGAATATGCAGAGCTTCCTCTGGTTTTGAAATGAAGAAACTACTGAAATTCAGAGGAGAAAGAACTCTCTGCGTTTGGAGGTAATGGAACATCGACAGGTGTTTTATTTTTGGAGCTGTATTCTCTTGTCCCTGATAGGCAGATCAAGTGGTTGCTGTGCCTCGTGGGGATGGTTTTGGCCTTTGTACACTTTCAGGTGATTGAACAGAGCTCTACCAAGCTGCCACAAAATGGTCAGATTAAAGTTAGTGAAAGTTCGATAACTGGTGATCAAAGTATATCAATATGACCACAAGTGGTTCACAAGTTCTATCTAATAAAAGAAGAAAACAGTTTGCAGTGTCGAAAGAGAATTATAAAGAGCTAGGATTTATTTATCTAACCCGTCCCTTTGGAAGCATTTTACGAACAGCATGTACAATGATTCTTTCTGGAATTCTCTGCTGCAATTGATCAAATGGTAATGACAGAGTAGTATCAAATCGATAAGTTGTATGGTACTTTAAACTTACAGATCATGTCTTGAAGAGATAAGAAAGAAAGATCATCAAAATAAATAAAACATTGAGATAGCACAGTGAACGACCAACAAAATTAGCATTGTACTTGCATGACTCTTTTGTGGAAACAAAATCAGCAAGATGAATCAGAAGAAGAGAAACAAAACAAATCATTACCATTATAACCTTATCAGAGAGGTGAACCAGAAGAAGACAGCTAACAATGGTCTTAAATTTATGAGAATTATATGTAATACAAATGGTACTGCTAACAGTGAAAAGTTGCAAAAGAACTCTAATTCAGAAAATGAAATAGATACTAACTAAGCAAAAGCTTACAGAAAACAAAGAAGGAGCTACATGAAAATAAAGCAGCTAGTGATGAGAGAGATGACAAACTCATTTGAAGCTACGGCTTCAGAGATTGGTGAAGCTGAACCATTACGGACAATATGGGAAGCTTCAAGAGCTGAGTATTGTTGTCCATCCTCCAAAGGACCTGTCTCTTGAACATTTGAGTTAGCCACAGAATTACAATCATGAACAACAATAGGAGTAACTACAGAAATATTTGTAGATGATGACATGTCTTTGTCAAGAATAGGCACTCTAGAATCCACAGGTAATGGATTAGTGATAACCAAATTTTCCTCTAAAGCAGCTTTAATTCCCTTATCAACTTCTAAGGTAAAAAGGAACTGTTCATCACCTATCGAAGAGACAGTATGCAAGTTTTCCAGCTGAGTGACTGAAGACAAAGCTTAACTTTGTGTCCTAAATACAAAGTTAGATTATGCCCTTCTCATCTTTTGCATCGACCATGAAGTGAGACATTTCTACTCAACCATTTGTAAGATACCTAAAACCAAAATCGATTTGAACAAATCAGTATACTCGAATTTACATAAAATCTCCGCATCTTCGGACTGATACAGAAACAAACTATAACCAGAAACTTCAGAATTAGACAATTAACCCTAATTCGATTAAATCACAAAGAGCGATAATCCGGTTTTGAAAAATTCATAGCAAAACTGAAATTATATTTTGAGAACCCTAACCAGAAAATTTAAGGAATCGAGAATTGAAGAAAGTAATCGGTAATTACCACTTGAAGCTAATCGGAGACAAGAGACTCGAATTAATCGAGAACATTTAGGGTTTCGGTATCATATTTTCCGATTTTCATATTTGGGGAGGTTTTTCTACGTGGCAAGGGCTGGGATTGATTTTCCCGCCAGTTATTGCTCCTACTCCTATTTGTGTTCCTACTCCTATTTGTGTTAGGATTTATCCTATCACTCTTATATATATAGGATTTTTATCAACTATTTTTTCTAAAATTAAATCTTCAAACTCTATTATTCCATCAAAAGTCATGGCCGATGAAAAACAACAAAAAAACATTCCTCAACAAAGAACTCTTCGTTTGTTCGGAATTAATATAATTACGTTAAACTCTTCTCCTTCGCCAATGCTCAACAATGAAACTGCGATGACTTTAGTCAACGCTCCTATATCTTCGACGAATGAAACAGGTAAATACTCAAAAACCGTCTAACTCTCTCTCTTGTTATTGACTCATGTACTTCTCACCACTTGTTTAAGTTGATAAAGAACGTTGAGCTAGCACTCTTATACAGAATCAACCCTAATAATTGTTACTCTTTGTTTATCTATTTCAGGAAACCCTAATTTTAATTCTAACATTACTTGCGCAGAAAGAAACATAGATCTTACAAGAGAAGAAGGAGAAGTGGTGGATCGAAACGTGCGAAATCTCTACGAATGGACTATCGAGAAGACTCTTACGGGAAGTGATGTTAATGATAATTATCGACTTATGATGGTTACGGCTGAAACTGAGAATCATATCGTGAGACATCTTTCTCTAGAGGACCAAACGAAGATTCAACAAGGAACTAGAATTACAATTAATGTGTACGATGAGGACACTAAGACTGATCATTGTATGGTTCTCATGAGACATGTTAAGTCATCACGAAGCTATGTTTTCAATGGTGGTTGGGCTCGAGAGTTTGTTCAAAGAAGAAATTTGAAGAAAGGAGATAAGATTGGACTCTTTTGGAGTAATATTGACTCTAAACTCCATTTTTGTGTGCTTCATAAAACCTAATTTAGAAGTCTCTTTTGCTTTGGTTTGTTTAGCCCTCTGGCTCTTTTTATCCGTTAGCTTTTGAACTCTTTTATCTTTTGTTTCGATGGTACTTTTGGTTTTGCTTTTAGATTAAGCGATCGTAGTAGTTTAGTTTACAAACCTTTTGTTATATGTTTCTTCTTCGGTTTTGAATTTTATGTTTAAGTTATTATAAGATTTTTGTTTACAAGATTTTCATGACTTTGGGGAAATCAATGTAGAAAAACAAAAATTACAAAATCTCTAGTTTGTTAAAAAACTCAAACTTCTAAAAACTTGAATGGCATATTACAATAGAAATATTTACAACATTTTATTTAAAAAATCTTAAACTGATCTAAAATTGCTTATGAATAGTTTAAAAATTTAACAAAGTTAAGTTCTCATTAGTCCGGTGATTAGGAGGATTCAATTAATTTTTCTGTCACAAAATATCTAATTCCTTTATATTATATATAATAGATTAAAAAATATCTAATAGGGTTTTGTAGATGTAATTGTTGACAAAAAAAATGAGTTAAAAAAATTTTAAAACCAAAGACTCTTCTAAAAAAACACCCACTTAGTCACCATTTATATATTTTATCATATTTACCTATTATACGTGTAATCAAGTTACTAAAAAAAAACCGATTAAAAAAAATCCTAAAGTTCACTAAATCCCAATTCCTAGTCTCATGAGAAGTTTCTTAAATCTCATGCAGAAACGGATTGCTTGAAGTTATCCACAACATAATTAAAATTACCACATGCCACTCACGTGATGACTCTTTTTTATTTGGGCCAAAATATAAGAAAAAGCCCAAAAGGCCCAAAGCCATTCAATTATCAGTATAAAATAACTCCGGCGGAGAAGATGAGCTAACAAGATCTCACGAGTAACTACTAAAAGCTTCAGTCTTTCTTGTAATCTAAGAAAACAGAGTCCCTTCGAAGAATGGAGAACGAAGATAACTCGCAAGCGGTTCAAATGAAGAAGATTCGTACGAATATGAGCGAAGAATCGCGAGTACCGTTCGAGGAAAACCCTAAAATTGATTTCGTCTCCACGAAGCTCTGTTTGTTCGACAAGACATGGCCTTGCAGAAGCGTTGATTACGTACCTTGGCCTCAATGGAACACCACAAAGACCGGTATTGATGAGAAAACAGAGTCTTCTATCAAGATTCTTACGAGTAAGAGCCAAAAACCCAGAAATGATTTCGTCTCCACGGAGCTTTGTTTGTTCGACAAGTCATGGCCTTGCAGAAAATCTAATTACTACACGGAACAGACCAGAAAGATGGAGTTGGAAGACAATATGGAGCAAGAACAAATTGGTTCAAATGATTTCGTAACTTTGGCTCCAAGAAACAAAGAATCAATGGAACAAACAAGAAAGATGGAAGATGATATGGACTCGAAGCAACACCAGATGGTTTTATCTATCAAGAAGATGATACTGATCAAGCACAAGCACAAGCACGATATTTGCTCTATGAGCAAAACATACTTTGACGCCAATATTCTGAGATATCTCTCTGAAGATGATCAAAAGAAAATCAAACTAGGCTATGGAATAAAAGTCAACACGTACGACGATGAATTGCAAACTACGCACAAGGAGGTTCTGATAATAAAGTTTTGGAGTTTAAAACAGATGTATTTACTAATTGGTACATGGCTCCGGAGGAGAAGTTTGCAGGTAGGAGACAAGATCAGACTCTTCTGGGATTGTTCTCGTTATATGCTTCATTTCCGTGTGCGTTCTCGTGCAACTGCACAGGTAATAACATCAACTGCAGAAGTAATCTCTGGGTGAGAGAAATTGCTTTTTCAAGACAGATCATATCGATTTGTAGGAACGTAGATTGGTCTGTTAGCTTATGTAGAAAGGACTCAACTTTAGGCAAAAGTCTTAGACTTTGTTTCTGCTTATGGTTGTTGTTTTGATGGTCACCTTTGTAAGAAAGTTTAGATTTGTTCTATACTGATTTGTTTCGTTATTCATTATGTTGAAGATAAGCAGCAATAAAAACTGAATGAGAATCACTTCATATTAGAAAGCTCTATAGCATAACAGAGTTGATAGAGGAAACAAGAATTTGGCAAAGCTTCCTCTGGTTTTAAAATGAAGAAACTACAGAAACCCGAAGAGAAATAACTCTCTGCGTTTAGAGGTATTGGAACAATGGAGCTTAGTTGATCTTCCATGGTGTTTTATTTTTGGAGCTGTATTCTCTTGTCCCTAATAGGCAGATCAAGTGGTTGCTGTGCCTCGTGGGGATGGTTTGGGCCTTTGTACACTTTCAGGTGATTGAACAGAGCTCTTCCAAGCTGCAACAAAATGGTCAGACTAAAGTTAGAGAGAATTCGATAACTGGTAATCAAAGTATATCAATATCACCACAAGTGGTTCACAAGTTCTATCTATAAAACGAAGGAAACAGTTTGCAGCGTCCAAAGAGAATAATAAAGAGCTAGGATTTATATATCTAACCCGTCCCTTTGGAAGCATTCCACGAACAGCATGTTCAATGATTCTTTCTGGAATTCTCTGCTGCAATTGGTCAAATGTTTCTACTGTCATACCACCAGGTCGTCCTGAATGCCTCCTGTATAGCTTTTGGTTCCTCTTTTTTCCAGATACAGCAACTTTCTCAGCGTTTACCTTGAACCAAGCAACCCAAAAAACCATTAGAAGTGCCAAGTTACAAGCATTGCCAAACATCTATACAAAGTCCTAGCTCTTCCTATTAATTGTAGAACTCATTAAAGCCATATCACGAGCTCCTCCATCTAGACAAGTGATTAAGTGAAGCCTATCACATTTCTTATTCTATACAATTAGCTCAAGAAACACATACCACAATCACAAAGGCTCCCATGTCTACACTAGGAGTGTAGGAGGCAAGATTCTTCCCACGGATTTGATTAGCAATTGTTGATGCCAATCTACCAAGAATTTTGTCAGTTGCATCAACCACAAACCAAGGCTTGTCTGTGTTCACATGGTCTGAAGCTTTTGGATACCATGTCGTGTTCCAGATGTCCTGTACACATTAATAGACTCACTCAAAATCTTATAGCTTTTTCTTCAACAAAACATACAGAAGTAACACTTCCGAGTTAAGGAAATGCATAAGATAAAACATCTATTCTCAAAGCCATTTGATGCAGACAACAAAGATATGAAGTCAATGCCAAAATTGGCTACCTTGATAATCAAAATTCTACGAAAATTTCAAATTAGGAGCAAAATTTCAACATTTTACAAAGCACACAAGTTTCAGAGATGTGAATAATTAAAGTGTAGAAGCTAAACAAAGAAGGAGATAGATAATAGTTACAGGGCCATTAGCTTCTTCTTCATCAAACATCCATCGTTGATTCGCCGGAACAAGTGAAGTAGTCGCCTGCTCAGTTTCGCACTTCACCTGAAGTCCTCTTTTCGTGTTCGCATAAATGCCGACTCGTGCCGACGGCTTCAGAGAGAATCCTAAGAATGGAGAAGTTCTATTACTTCCGGAAGGTTTCACCGAAGAAGAAGGAAGAATTACTGTCGAAGACGAACAGAGAACCGCCATTTTTGTTTTCTCTCTTCTGCAAAATTCTTCTTCTCTTTTCAATTTCTCGGATAAGATTGGGTTCTTCAGTAAATACCAGTAGTGGCACATATGTAAATAAGCTTAATTCTAAGACCAATTAAAATGATGTAAAACGGGTTAAGGATCCGGTTTTTTTGGAGCTTCAGATCCAGTCCGAAACCCGGTTTGAGATCCGGTTTTTTTTTTCTTTTATCTTTTTTTTTTTCCTCAATGGTCTTCGGAAGCAAGCTAAAGAGTGTTTATACAGCCATGGCAACGATTTCGTCAACTATACTCTTAAATTCTAGGTCAATTTTACCTTTGAGATTCTCGAATTTCTCTGGTTTCTCTTCTTCGTCTCCATTCCCTAAACCCTGCCGATTTGGAGGTCGTAATTTCGGAAATCTTCCCATTGGTAATAACGGAATGCCGGGAAACAGAGCCGACGTTGCTACAGCGGCTACATCGGTGGAAGGAATAGTGACGGAGGCGATGAAGCTGATTCAATCTGCGCCACCTACCTGGAAATCCGCCGTGGCTAACAATTTATTGATTTTTGCTCTCGGTTCACCGCTTCTTGTTACCGGATTGTCTACTTCTGGAATCGTCGCAGCGTTTTTGCTTGGTACTTTGACTTGGCGGGCTTATGACTCTGCTGGTTTCCTCTTGGTCGCTGCTTACTTCGTCATTGTAAGTACACTTGTATTGAACTTGATCCGCAATTTGATCCCTGTTTCTTAAAACATAGAGATTCGCTAATTGATCCAGATTTCTAGCAGATGAATGAAGAATGTCTTTAGATGATAGATCAATTTTATAGTTGCACTATTGGTTAGTCTAAGATATGTGGATCTGTTAGAGATCCTGAAGGCATAATTCAATTATTTCGTTATTCTTATAGGTAGAGTTTTGTAATTATGCAAATTATTGTCTCTGTATATTGATATTTGAGATTAAGAAGCTAGTTCTTCTGATCGTGATCAACATTGAAATTATTCATCTCCACTTTACAAGTTTCCTTATAAAGTTTAAGATTTTAGGGTCAAGTTTCACTCAGAGCTGGAACACAAAACTGGAATTGATTCTGGCGTTGAAGTTGGTTTAGATGATTTACAATATCACAGGGGACAGCAGCAACAAAGGTTAAAATGACGCAAAAGGAAGCACAAGGTGTGGCCGAGAAGGGAAAGGGTAGAAGAGGACCACGCAGTGTGATTGGTTCAAGTGCTGCTGGTTGTGTCTGTGCTTTTCTTTCAATATATCAAGTGGGAGGAGCAGCTTTTTCCCAGCTTTTCCGGCTCGGTTTTGTTTCCAGTTTCTGCACTAAAGTGTCTGACACCGTCTCGAGCGAGATAGGAAAAGCTTATGGCAAAACAACGTGAGTATACTTCTTATGCAATTATGACCTCTTCTGTACTGGTTTATTTTAGAACAAGTAGCTTAGATTTGTGTCTGTTTTTTGTCTTACGTATGTCATGGACATGTGATATCATAAATATGAATCCAATTGACAATTGAAATGATATGCATGCATTTTCTCCGCTTACTTACTACAGAAAATTTGCAGGTATTTAGTTACGACATTTAAGATTGTACCACGAGGAACCGAGGGAGCAATGAGTGTTGAAGGAACATTAGCTGGACTTTTAGCATCATTTTTTCTTGCCTCTGTTGGCTGTTTCCTGGGTCAGGTAATGAAAGTTGCTTAATATATTGAAGAACATGGAAGCCTTCTATTTCCGAAAAAGTTGCAGTTTAAAATCTTCTTAAACGTTTTCATTTAATTTGTTGATAATTGAACTAGTTTGTATAGAGACCCTTCATGCAGCAGCTACCTTATCATAGTGCCAACAACAATGATTGCTGGATAAAAGTAATTTAGCCATACTGTTGAGTTGCACAGAATATGTCATAAGATTCAAAGACTTGCTCGTGAGAGAAAAGATGCAAGTTTTGTTATAGATCATAGACCTTATAATAGTGCCAACAATGAGTGCTGGATGCATGCTTTTGTTATATATTCATAGAAATTTTACTCAGAGTAACTGTATAATTGCAAGGTTTGTTTTCCTTTTGGTCTCTCGACTACAGATAACTCCTCCAGAAGCAGCTGTATGTGTACTAGCTTCTCAGATTGCCAATCTTGGAGAGAGCATAATAGGTGCTTTGTTTCAAGACAAAGAAGGATTCAAATGGGTTTGAACTCTCTTCCTTGCTCTCATTGTGTCTGCTTTATTGTATTGTGATGATAATTGGATTAACCATCATCTCTTTACAATTTACCACTAAAGAAAGAAGAATTCGATGACATTTTGGCTATATTTTGTCTTATATATGTGACTACTTTGCTATTTTGTAGCTAAACAATGATGTAGTCAACGTGATCAACATAAGCTTAGGAAGCATCATGGCGATTTTGATGCAGCAGTTTATACTCCAGAATTGGGTCAAGTAACACCAATCCCAAATGGTAATACCTTCTCAGTGACTTTAGATGTGTATATACACTATGTTAAGTCCAATTATAGATGATGTCTTTAAAATTAATTCACCTCTACAGTAAATGCATTCTTCTTTTTGTCATTATTATGTGGTTGTTGTTGTGATATTCTTGAGAAGCCTCTAGAGAAAGACTCATCAGCTGTGATACAACAACAAGCCTGTCACTATAGAGATTTTGGAAAACATTTAAAACGAATCAGCTTTTACGAACATGATGCGTTCAAATGGGCCATGGGCCGTGACATCCATCGAATACTTAGCTGACAAGTGACTTATCACACGCGC
This sequence comes from Lepidium aucheri, assembly GCA_900406435.1. Taxonomy (NCBI): domain Eukaryota; kingdom Viridiplantae; phylum Streptophyta; class Magnoliopsida; order Brassicales; family Brassicaceae; genus Lepidium; species Lepidium aucheri. Next base: position 22,177 of record OVBA01002730.1, read on the forward strand.
TTCTCAAATCTACCATTCATATGTTATTATTCACTACCGCAAGTCTCGCTTTTATTCTTTCTTTAGTCAAATCTCCGCCGCATCCCTCGAGACTTGTTCGACACTTCGACTGTTCCAATCACAATATTATATACATAAATATTTTAAAAAAAATTTGGATACTCCCATTCAATAAAAAATACTATAAACATCAGGAACTAAACAATGTAGCTAGGTTTTACATGTTTATAGCCAGGTTAACTTCACATAACATAATATCCGACTAACCTAAGAGCATCAGTTTCTCACAAAAGTCTCTCATACCAAAAAAATAAAATAATAAATAATATTTTTTATTATAAAAGTTTCTCAAAATTTCTACCCATAATTTTTCAAATAAAAAATTCTTGTATTTTATTAAAACACTCTCTTAATAAAATATTATTCTTTAATATATATTTTTATGTTGCAGATAATGTTAAAATTATGAAATGTACTATTAATAATTTTTTTTGTTAGTATAACTGATGTTTTTTTTTGTCAACCTTACTCATTTATTTTACTAGTGGGATCAATAAAGATTTGATCCATAACCAAATTGTTCATCACTGGAGCTGGTGGAATTTGAACCCCTCACTTGCTGTCTAGCTAGATCAAAAGTAAGCCAACTGGACTACTTGCTTAGTGGTCATTAACCATGTTATTATGTAATATAAATAATAAGATTCTACTAATTTTTAATTTCTAAAAGATCTACTTTTTATATTAATAAACAACTACTTAACACCCAAAAAGAACAACGATTAAAATACTCATATCTTTTTCTATACATGTGACGAATGTCCTTTCAAACAAAACCTAACTCATTAAACAATACCAAAAATGGAATTTATGTAAAATAATATCCACAAAACAAATATTAATAAAACTAAAATACTAAAATAACACAAACTTTACCATGCGCCGTGACTAACTTCGCATCTTCTCTTCGAGACCAAAACATCAATGTGTCGACCAAATTTCAAAGAGATGATGATGATGTTGTTGTAGTCAGCAACTATATGACACGTGTCATACCCTAATTAGATAGATTTTATTTCCTATTTTTCTCTCTCTCTCTTGGACTCATTACCAGCTAGCTCTGAATCAAATATAAAAGCGTTTTCTTTTCTCTTCTAAAGCTTTCACAGTTACCCAAAAGTTTTAATCTTTTTGCTTTTGCTTTTCTAATCGTTGTTAGTGTTGTGTACGTTATACTCGAATTCGCTGGATTTTTGGGTTTGGGACTTCGTTTGTTTGTTCGTTTAATTATGGCCGTTGATTCGGCTGATCGGCGTGAAGTAGTCGTTAAAATCGACGGTGAGCAAGGAAGCAACAACAATGGAGTCTCTGGTGAGACTGTAGGAAGAATATGGAGAGATGGAAGTTATGATTTTTGGACTGATGGAGAAGGTAATATTCACAAAGGGAAGGAGAAGGATTCTGAGAGATTAACGGAGGAGGAGGGTTTTGAATTTCGTCGTGGTGAAGATCCTTCGATGAAGTTGATTGGTCAGTTTCTTCATAAACAACAAGCTTCTGGTGAGATTTCGTTAGATATGGATTTAAGTATGGATGAGCTTCAATCTAGGGGTTTAACTCCGGTTTTGGAATCTCCGACGTCGTCGACGAAAGTTTCTTCAGTTGGTGGGAATACTAAATCTGACGCTGTGGGAAGAAGAGATAGTAGCAGTAATAACAATGGAGATGGAGAAGTTGTTAAGTGTAGTGGGAATGCTCCGATTCAGAAAAGTACAAGCACTTTGCTTAAGATGAGAACTAGGTCACGGCTTTCTGATCCCCCAACGCCTCAGTTGCCACCGCAAGGGGAGATGAAATCCGGGAGGATTCCGAAATCAGGGCAGATAAAATCAGGGTTTTTTGGGAAAAGTCCTAAAACTCAAGGGGAGGAAGAAGAAGATGATCCATTTGCTGAAGAGGATTTACCTGAAGAGTATAGGAAAGATAAACTTAGTTTATGGATTGTATTGGAATGGTTGAGTTTGATTTTGATCATTGCTGGTTTTGTTTGCACACTTGCTATACCTTACTTGCGGAAGAAGATACTTTGGGAACTTCTGCTATGGAAATGGGAATCAATGGTTTTAGTGTTGATTTGTGGTAGGTTAGTTTCTAGTTGGATTGTTAAGATTGTTGTCTTCTTCATTGAAAGGAACTTTCTGTTGAGGAAAAGGGTTCTGTATTTCGTTTATGGTATTCGAAAAGCTGTGCAGAATTGCTTATGGTTAGGACTTGTTTTACTCGCTTGGCATTTCTTGTTTGATGAGAAAGTAGCTAAAGCAGCAAACACCAAGGCTCTTAGGGTTGTGACTAAGATATTTGTGTGTTTGTTGGTTGGGTTTTTGTTGTGGCTTGTGAAGACACTATTAGTTAAAGTTCTTGCTTCCTCGTTCCATATGAGTACTTACTTTGATAGGATTCAAGAGTCTTTATTTACTCAGTACGTGATTGAGACGCTCTCGGGTCCTCCTTTGATTGAAATTCAGAAAAACGAGGAAGAGGAAGAGAGAATCAGTGTTGAGGTTAAGAAGTTTCAGAATCCTGGAGTTGTTGAGACTCAGTCTGGGGTTCAGAGAAGTCCAATGAAGGTCGGGAAAAGCCCGTTGCTCTCTCGTGTTCTCTCTAATGGAGGAGGAGAAGGAGACAACAAAGGGATTACAATTGATAGTCTTCATAAGCTGAATCCTAAGAATGTTTCAGCGTGGAAAATGAAGAGGCTAATGAATATAATCCGAAATGGATCACTAACCACTTTGGATGAACAGCTACAAGATCCAAACTTGGATGATGATAAAGGAAACCAAATCAGAAGTGAGCTTGAGGCTAAGCTTGCTGCAAGAAAGATCTTTCATAATGTTGCTAAGCCGGGATCAAAGTAAGTAAAGATCTTTCTTTTCACATCAATGGCCTTAACCAATATCATATTATGGATATTAACCAATAGCAATTACACGCTTTTCTTATTTAGATTCATCTATACGAAGGATATTATGCGGTTTCTGCCAGATGATGAAGCTTTGAAGACTTTAAGTCTCTTTGAAGGAGCATCTGAGACAAATAGGATCAGCAAATCATCTCTTAAAAACTGGGTGGTAAGAAAATATCATGAAGTAACTCTCTTTTTTTGCATACGCTATTCGGATACTAATGAATAGACCCAAACATTTTCCATAGGTGAATGCTTTTAGAGAGAGAAGAGCTCTTGCATTGACCCTAAACGACACCAAAACAGCAGTAAACAGGCTTCACAAGATGGTGAATATTGTGGTTGGGATCATCATAGTTATCATTTGGCTTATCATACTTGGTATCACTTCCACCAAATTTCTAGTGGTCATGAGCTCCCAAGTTGTGGTTGTCGCATTCATATTTGGAAACATGTGCAAGATAGTATTCGAATCTATCATCTACTTGTTTGTGATACACCCGTTTGATGTAGGCGACCGATGTGAAATCGATGGAGTTCAGGTAAAGCTTGAAAACTAATAACCTGTAAACAAAATTTCTCACTTTTCCTAGTATTGCTAAGTAGAAATCTCTCTTTCTTTTGCAGATGGTTGTGGAAGAAATGAACATATTGACGACAGTTTTCTTGAGATTTGATAACCAGAAAATAGTGTACCCGAACAGTCTTCTCTGGACCAAATCCATTGGAAACTATTACCGTAGTCCTGATATGGGAGATGCAGTCGAATTCTCCATCCACATTACTACTCCAGCTGAGACAATCATGCTCATTAAACAGAGAATCACAAGGTACATTACGACTTTGTACTCTTAACAATTTCACAAATCTTAAAACCTCAATCCTTATACATATTCATTCATTGTGATAGTTACATTGAGGGGAAGAAGGATCATTGGTATCCAGCGCCAATGATAGTATTCAGAGACATGGAGTCATTGAACAGTGTGAAGATTGCGGTTTGGCCAACACATCGAATGAATTATCAAGACATGGGAGAGAGATTTGCTCGAAGATCTCAACTTGTCGAAGAGGTTGCCAAAATTTGCAGAGAGCTTGACATTGAATATCGATTGTATCCTATTGATATCAATGTCAAAAACATGCCCACTTCTACCGTTTTGCCTGTTTCCGACCGGTTTCCACCTACTTGGACAGCTCCTTCTAGCAGCATCTGAAACTTGTATACTTTGGATCAGATGGTTCTAAAAGCACCACGGATTTAGAATTTAGAATTTAGAAACTGTATCTCTACTTGATGATTACTCGTTAAATTTTTGTTCTTTGAATCTACATAGTCTTCTGTATTCTTTGAGTGCAAGTTTTGCTCAAACGCTTTCTACAGAGATTTTAACGATGATGATTCTGCACCAACCAAAATAGACAGACACCAACTGAAAGATCATGTTTGTCTTTTGATATAATAACTTAATCTCCTTGAAAAATCATTAACCAAATCAACATCTTTTTGCAAACTACCTCTTTAGTTTTCTTAGCTAACAAAGAACCCAACTTTAACTCTTACAGACCAACAACTACAGTACAAGTTTCCAAATCATTTATGTGATCAAACATCTACAGAGAAAACACCCCAATCTCTTCTCCTGAATATAGTTGCAGGTGTTAGAAACGTCGCCGCCGTTTCTCAATCCTTTGGTTTGGAGATGAGCCGGTACAAGGAGTTGAAGAAGATATGTCCGGAACAAAGACAGAGTGGTGATGAAAATGTTTAGGCCAGTTTAGACCAGAAGCTGTAGGTGGAGATTGAATCTGTGGAACCGCCCATGATATCTCACCTCCCAAACAGTTACTGTTATCTTCTGCATCTTCTTCTGCAGATCTCATCACTGAAGAACTGTCCGAATCTCCACGCCTACTAGTATCAGCCTTCACCAAAAATCAAAGCATAGTTTCATATCAGTGAGAAACCAAAGCCATAAGATTCAAACTTCTTTATAATTCTTCCCAAGACTTTCACTAACTAAATAAACTTAAACTGTTACCTTAGATGATCCGTTATTCTCCATGTATTCATAGCTCTGATCAAAGTCTGTAAGCCCAAAAATCTCCTCAATTTGCCACTGAGGGATGCTTCCACTATTAGCTGGTCCACTGCTTGCAAAAGGAAGCTTTGTAGAAATGCGATCACAGACTTCATTCTCCTGTAAAACTCCTTCCTGTTGACGATGCTCAAAGTCCATCTTTTGAGGCTCAGTTACAGATTGAGCAAATGATTTTGTCTCCATGGTTTTATCATCATTCATTGGTGATGACTTTGTAGAAGGACCAGTGTCTGTAGATTCAAGACCAACTCTGATCCCAGTCAAAAGAAATCTATGATGAGCTGAAACATGAGGATTCACACTGTGGATTGCAACATCACATTTCCTACATAACAAAGCTCTATCTTGCAAACAGAAGAAGAATCCTGAAGCTTCCTGTAGAAACCCCAATCAGAGGATAATAAGGAACAAACTTAACAAAACTGGCTTATAGATTCATCGCCTCAATAATCTGAAAAGATTCTAACTTTCCATATAATTTGATGATCAGTAACATGGGTAATCTAAGATCAGATCAAAGACTAGCTTAACAGAAGAGAAAATAAGAAATTCAAGAGAACAAACCTGACAAATGTCACATTTAGGTATTGAAGAAGAAGAAACAGTAAGAGGAACTCTCTGATGTTTTCCGGCGAGTTTATTAGCAGCGTGAACTTTCTCATCACAAGCCCAACATAGAGCAGCTTCATCGGCACAACATAACACCGCCGCTTCAGCCGCCTCACAAACGTTACACTGTATCTTCATTTTCTCTGATCTCTTAAACCCTTTTGTTGTTGTCTTCAATACATCTAGAAACCAAAATCAAATCTCAACCTCTCGATTGTTAGACTAGTGTCGGAGACTTGATGGTTGATAGATTTTGTGGAAAGGAAAGAAGGAGGAGTGGAGCCGATTCTGTCGATTGACACTTCAGGTTTATGGTTTAAGCAACTCTTACGTTTTCACCTTTGTCTGAAGAAGATTTTTTTTTATTTTTTTTTATTCTCAAATTGGATTAGGTAACGTTATTTATATATTTTCTTGACTAAGTAAGTTTGGAGTCATTTGGATTCTAGATAAGTCGTTGAGGAAAAATATCATTTGAATAAATAAAAAAACATAGTAAATTAATAAAAATATAATTTAATATTAATAGTTAGGTTTCTAACAATATTACACATGGTAAAAATAATTTTTGAGAAATGGAATTTCGATAGAAATGTAGTAAAGATAGTCGTATTTAATCACTTAAACAAAATTAATTTTCAAATTTGTACATAAATTTTTGTTTATAAAATTTCATTAATAATTTTCTTAAAAGTAAAATAAAGTAATATATTTTTGTGGTCAGAAAATAACAGTAATATATAACAAAGGGAAAGAAAAATTGCAAAAATGTTTCTCAAAAGAAAACATTTTCATCATTGTCTCCATTTTTTTATATCTTCAAAAAATGTTTTTATTATGAAAAAATGATTTATTATTTTTTTATTTTTCAAATTTTTTTTCTCGCCAAATATTTTTTCCCATCATTTTTTTCCTTTTACGAAACGTCTCTCCTGTCAAATTTCTTTTATCTCAAAATTTTTCCAAACAAAAATTTATAAAATTTTATAAGAGAGGTTATAAGATTTTCTATAAGAGAGCTTATCAAATCTATAAGGTTTTATAAGAGAACTTATAAAATCTATAAGGTTTTATAAGAAAGTTTATAAAATTTATAAGACTTTATAAGAGATCTTATAAAATTTATAAGGTTTTAATCCACAAATTTTTATAAATAGTAAATTTATAAGTTATTCTATAAACTTATAAATAGTATATATATATATGTTATCTTATAGAATCTTATAAAAATCAATTTATAAGTTATCGTATAAAAGTTGAGGAAATCCAAAAGAAAGTTAAAGTTAGTTTTTCTTAAATTAAAGATAATTTTTGTATTAAACCCCAAAATATTGAGTATTTGATTTGATTTGTTATTATTCATTTGGTTTTATACAACTTTATTAGGTATCTAAGGTTTTATAAAATAAATTTATAAGATAACTTATAAAAATAATATTTATAAAATTTTATAAAAGAACTTATAAAACTTTATAAATTTTTTAAAAATATTTTGAGTCAAAAATATATTATGGCGGGGTTTTTTTTTTTGCGAGAATATTCTTTTTTGGTCGGAATTTTGGTGAGAAATTTTTATAAAAAACTTTTAAGGATACTTTAGTTATTTTTTTATTAATGAAAGATATTTTTGTAAAAGCAAAATTCAAACGGTATTTTTGCAAAAAAATACAAAAAAAGTATTTCTTAAAATTCTTCAAATAAAAATTAAAACACTTGTATTTGTATTTAATATTTTTTATGGAGATGTTAAAAGAGATATATACATATATATATATATTACCAAGAAATATGTGATCGAGTTTGTTTGCTCGTAATTTAATTAGACTATGAAGTTGTGTTTTCAAATTCAATTTTTCTCTGGAGAACTTAGATGAGATTTGATATATTTTTAGTTTTGGAAATTGAAACTGAATCATAAGAAGACACGTGGCAGTTCTGGCTTCAATTGTGTTAATTGCAGGAGACCATCTCTACTGTGTCAAGCTGTAATTTACAAAATAAAGATCACAAATTTTCGACCAAAAAAAAATCACAAATTAGGTCCCCCTTATAAATAAATAAATAAAAAATTCATTGATTTTTATCTTTGGCTAAAGGCTTCGCGTGTATCCACGCGCAACCAGTCACTTACTTGTCTCTCTATCACTCGAATTTTTAAACTCGTGTTGTAAATATCTTTATTTTAAATCGAAAACAACCAGAGATTTTAACAACAAAACCAGATATATGTCTATTTAAAGTGTGTATATATATATATATATATAATACCTAATATACATGCTTGAATAGAGAAGAATAAGCACGTGATCATTTATAATTTTATGTTTAAATAGGATTAACGCGGGATTTTGATTGTTTTTCAAATTTTATTCATTTAAGTTATTAGACTTGTGCTGATATTTTGGAATATTGTTTTTAAGATGTTGATTTAATTATTATAACCTGAACCAAAATTGATCTGTATTAGAGGAACTATCCAACAAAATACTCACATAAGTCCTAAATCTATATATTCTAAAATCTAACCCTGAATTTTAGCTTTCTAGAGTTTTATTATTATTGTTTTTAATTTTAAAATTTTATATAAAAATACCTCTAAACCCGAACTCGATATATATCAAACCGAACCATATCCAAAAAATAAAAATATCTGGGTAAGTCTTAAATCAAATAAATCAAAATACCTAATTAAAGGAACCGAATCCAAAAAAATACTATAAATGGGTCTTAAATCTATGTACCCAAAAAACCGAGTCTAAACTCGAACTGAACCAAATCAAGAACCGAATTTCTAACCGATATATTTATAATAATTTTAGTTTTTAGTTTTTTTGAATAATTATTAGTTTTAAATTTTATACATAAATCTGTAACAAAATCTACCTTAGACCTATTTTTAAGGATTGTTACAAACTATATGTTAATTTTATCCTAAAGTTTATAACATGGTCAAAATGAAAGTGTACCCCACTTTAATATATAGGATTTTATATCTACTATATAATAAAAAGAAAACATTTTAAAACTTTACCCGTTGACTCAACCTTATTTACTCATAATGCCATTAGAGATTTTATTTAAATAATATAGTTCGAATTTTTTGGGAAAGGTTATTGATGTAATAACCTTAATTATAATCATACCCTATATAATTATCATGCAATATTCATGAATCTTCCCTATATTTGATACATAATTCATCCCAAATCTTATTATTTAATATTATTATTAGAAAATCTTTAACAAATTTTTATCTTTAAATAACCATAGAATATCCTAATTATATCCTTATTTTCAGAATTTAATTTCAAATATTTTTAAAATCATTTTTTCTCATAGAATATCCTAATTATACCCTTATTTCGGAATTCAAGTTTAAATATTTTAAAAATCTTTTTTCCTTAAACCAAAGAATATCCTAATAATATCCAATTTTCGAAATTTAATTTTAAATATTCTTGAAATCTAATTTTTTCCTTAAATAACTATAGAATATCCTAATTTTTGGAACTGAATTTTTGGATCTTATGTTTTTTCCTTATATATCTTCATTCGAATATTCTTATTTTAATTTTGCTAATAACTTACCAATTTAGAATTCAAAATATAAATTTTCCATAATTATTGAATCGTATAAAGTAAATATAGAAAATTACTGCTTTAAATATATTTTCGAATCAATGCTAAATATATGCTAACTAATTATTTTTAAAATTTATATATTCTACACAATACAACCCTAATTCTTTTCCTATAATAGCAACTCTAATCGACCAATTTCTCACCATATTTCTCTGTTCTATATTTTTTGATGATATTGTTTTGTGACTGCAGACTGAAATCATCCACACAACATGAAGAATCAATGTGACTTTTTGTATACTACGGAAGACATAATACTCATGTAAGTAACTTGCATATTCATCTATATGTATTTGTTTTATTTTGTAAATTTGAAATTTAAACTCCGTACTAATTACCATTCACCATCATTATTCTATATCTCAATTTTTTTGATACAAGCAAACATCACAACTCCAGATCTTTATTAGAAAGTGTAAAGGTAAACATATATTTTTTTAATTATTTTGATTTTTTTGTATAAATAGTAATCTTATAATTTTTGTAGGCTCAAAAAATTTACTAGAAATAATATGGTCAACAACTTCAACAAGGTAACATATTTTGTAGGGCTCAAAAAATTCACTAGAAATAAGTGTAATTTATAAAATATTTTTTTTATATTTTAAAAGAGTTTTTATTTATTTATTTAACTATTTTGTTTCTATTTTAAAAGAGTTAATTTATATATTATTTTTTAATTTATATCATAAAATGACAATATAATATGTATTTTAATATTAACCATATATATTTTACCAAATTCAGATTTTCAAAAATATTTTTGTTTTCATAGAACATATATATACAATCATGTTTTTGAAGTTATTAAAATAGATATCAAAATTATACAGTATAGCTAAATGTTT
>OVBA01002731.1:0-32341 GCA_900406435.1 Lepidium aucheri
CTTGATCTTTTGCGTGAGTGTGATGTAGGATCTAGGAAAGCTTCCACACCTTTTGAAGATGCCTACAAAGCAACGTGCAAGGGGAGAAAGATGAAGAACCATTTAAAAACATTATCCAATACCGGAAGATGGTTGGGAAGTTGATATATCGCACAATCACAAGACCGGATATATGTTTTACGGTCAACCAAGTAAGTCAACACATGCAAGCTCCAAAAAAGTGTCATTGGGCAATGGTGGATCGGATACTTAGGTATCTTGAAGGCACTCCGGAACAAGGCATATGGATGGATCGAAATGAAAGCACAACACTTGTGGGGTATTGTGATGCGGATTGGCCTGGTGATAGACAAGACCGCAAGTCCACAACCAGATATTGCACATTCCTTGGAGGCAATCTTATGACTTGGAAGAGCAAGAAACAAAAGGTAGTATCATGTTCACGTGCGGAGGCCGAATATAGAGCAATGAGAAAGCTTACAGATGAACTCATATGGCTTAAGAAATTGCTCAAAGACTTGGGAGTAGAGACTCAAGAGCCAATCCCAATGCGTTGTGACAACAAAGCTGCCATACACATTGCATCTAACTTGGTGTTTCATGAAAGAACCAAGCATATTGAGGTGAATTGTCATAAGGTTCGAGAGAAGGTGGAACAAGGGGTAATCCTACCATGTTACACAAGAAGCTCAGATCAACTGGCCGACATTTCCACCAAGGCAGCAAGCACAAAGGTGTGAAAATTCATATCTTCAAAACTTGGGCCAATGGAGATGCCCAAACTGTGACAATTATCTATACTCTTTTTAGCCTTAGTCGGTTTTGTCCCAATTGGGTTTTCCACTAAGGAGTTTATAATGAGGTGGGGAGTTACAACCTTCAAGCTTGAACCCTAAACAATCATGTTATGGATTCAAACTTGAGGGGGAGTATTGAGATAAATAGGTTAAGTGTGAGTCAAGGAAGCTTTATTTGAGCCACAAGTAAGACTCACACGTAACTAAAGGAGGAATGAGTTTTGTGTGTAACCAAACACATGCATTAATTCAAAATAATGTGTGTATCCAAACACACTTTACAATCAGCTCAAATTCGACCGTTTGGATGTAGTCAAAGTCACATGTGGGCATAGGAATGAGAAGACAACTGTTAGGTACTGTCACTTTCACCATTTGGATTGGTGAAAGCCGAATCTTTCCTCTTATAGAAGAGTCATGAGATCTTTTAGTGTGTACGTATTATTTTATTCATTTCTTGTATGTAAACCTTAAAACTGATCATGTGTATATATAGGTGATCATGTTACTCATTGTAAATCAAGAGAAAATAAAATTTTTCTCTTCTTAATCTCTCTCAGTTCTACAACTCTCTCTCTTTCCCGAAACTCTCTCAAACTCTCTCAAACTCTCTTCAATCTCTTTAATCCGCAAAATTTCTTCTTTTTTTTGAAATCTTTTAATAATCACGTATTTTGATGTAATACTCCCACATTTTTATTTTTTAAAGTGTTTAAGGAAACTTTTTTTTATGCAAAAGTAAATGCATTTGATTTTTGATAATTATTTAAATTATGTAGTTTTTTATATAATTGGTGAAATTATATTGGACTCATATATTAAATAATTTTATTGATAAACATTTAAGTTTCTAAATTTATGTGTTTTAAACTAAAAAGTCTTATATTTTGAAACGGATGGAGTAAGATTTATGTTTTGAAGGTTTCGTTCATATAATTTATTTATTTATATTATTTGACATAAAATATATGTTTTAAATTTGTTTGAAATAAATGGCTTAAAATACATCTTGTATAATCTTGATATTGGTTTCCATTTTTTTGTCAATAATTGAATATACAATTACAAGGTTAGATTCATATTTAAAACTCATACTTTCAAATTTTATTTTCAACTACATCTTATATCTTAAAGTGGGAGACACTTTTTATTTTGACCATGTTATAAACTTTAGGATAAAATTAACATATGGTTTGTAACAACCCCTAAAAATAGGCCTAAGATAGATTGAGGAGCATGCCCTGACACTCGTCGATCAGGTACGTGTTATGCAATGTCTATTGGTGATTCTCTTGTGACTTGGAAATCCAAGAAGCAAGAAACAGTTTCACTTAGTTCTGCAAAAACAGAGTATAGGGCCATGTCTCTTGCTACCAAGGAGTTGGTTTGGTTAACAGGAATCTTAGGTGAATTGCATGTTCCTTTCTCTTTACCTGCCTATCTATATTGTGATAACACAGCAACCTTGCATATTGCAAGTAATCTAGTGTTTCATGAGCATACAAAGCATATAGAAATGGCATGTCATAAGGTTAGAGAGAAGATTGAAGATGGCTTGATCAAGACCATGTTTGTTCGTACTGCACATCAGCTTGCAGATATGCTTACTAAAGCATTATATCCTACTCCATTCCGAGAGCTCATTACCAAGATGGGATTCCATAATATTTATGCAGCTCCATCTTGAGGGGGTTTTCAGAATTACACATGGTTTAGCCGGTTTAATATTTTTGTGATTAAATTTTTGGTTTAAATTGGTTAAGTAATTATATATATACAAACAATTCTGTAATCATCTTCAAGTGAATAGAAAATTATTTTCACAACTCTAACTTTGAAATGCCATTAGAGTTCTAAAAGAGTCAAGAAAGAAAAGCATAATCTCACTATAAACACGGTCTACGTACCAAGAGACATAAAAAATGTTATATCTCAATCTGGCTATTCCTTTTTCTTTTGTTTTAATAAGTAATCGAAAGGATTTGCCGTCGTAATCAAACAACTCACCGTTTAGTCGTAAGAGTGGCGACTAACTACGATCGGAAGAGAATTGTTCGTTAAGAATACAGTATGTTAATATCTAGGCTTCAATAATCTCATAATGATAAACTAACGAAAGTTTCTCAAGACATTGCCAAAAAAGCCCACATGTGTTAATATTTGGGCTTCAATAAATCTAATGGTCAATACTCTAAATAAATAAATATTCTCTAAATCTGTCTGTGCTAACTAATTTCCATGATTCTCGACTCCAGATCAGTCTTTGATAAAGATTCATTAATTGCTCGATTTCTCAACACACGCACTCGTAATTATTCACAAATCTGTTGAAGATTTTGTGGAGTAAGAAATATTTTAAAGGACGAAAAAATAATTCAGGCATTATTGATAATCCTCCAAAAATACACCATAAAATTCGAATAAATTTTTAATGTCCATCGAAGCGAGGAGGGATCCAAAGAGAAGAAGTATCGCGTCCGTTTGCTTTCATAAAAGCCATATAATCTTCAATCCATCCGCCAACAATGTCTTCATCATTCGCTGATGATTTTTTAGCAACCGTTTTGACCAAAGAAGAAGAAGCTTCTTGATGATGATGATGATGATAACGAGTAGAAGTAGAAGCCTCTAGATGATGAACAACCTTGTTCTTGGAAACTTTCTTTCTTCGAATCTTGGAGATGACTAGCTCTTGAAAAATTTCAGTGTCAGGTAACATATATTCAGTCATGATCCAGCTGTCCTCGCTTCCTGAAACAAAAGCAGAAGCATATTCGCATGTCTTGTGCTTCTTCTTGTTATTGTTGTTCTCACTTTTAATGAAAGTTAGGGTTTGCTTAAATCCAATGATCTGTCCTGTATTCTCATCGATGATATTATCCTTTTGATTCCTCCTCCAGTAACCTCTGTCAATACCATCATTAATATTGATCTTCCTCTTAGCCTTGCTACCGCAACCAGGATTACGTTCAGAGATTTGAGCCCTAGTCGTGAAGTAATACCATTCGTCCTCCATGAGAAAAGGATTATTGCTATGATTCAACAACCATGGCTCTTTGGCGTAAACATCCTTCATCACTATGAGATTGAAATCTTCACAAAGGTTATGATCACTCTTTGGAATGAGATAATCCTGGATGATTTCTTGATCAGAAGGATCAAAGTGACATCCATTGTCTTCCTCTGATTCATACCCACTTGACATCGCGCACATCTCAGCTATACTGCAACTTAATATTAATGTATACATTACTTCGAGAACTCGGTATTTATAGTTGATTTTTCACATACATATCCACCGTTGATTTTTAATAATCAACGATTTAGAGTTTATTTTAAAACTTTCACATGGATAACAATCTTCACCGTTAAAATAGAACCCAATGGTTATATTTTACGTTATGGATAAATTGCTCATTTTCTAACCACTTTACAACAGATTTTTTATATACATATTTTACCGTTAGATTTTTTATCCATGTTCACAGATTTTTTTTTCTAACGGTTATACAATTATATACAAATTAGACATAATAAATTAGATTATTAATTTTAACATAAGATATTTCTCAATCCAAATTTTCGACTATACAGTGGTATTTTTCATTTAATTTATTTGAATTAAACTTTTAGATGCAAGTAGCCTTTGAAGCAAACTTGTAGATTAAACTTAAAAAGCAAAAAAAAAAAAAAAAAAAANAAACACAAGGAAAAAATCCTAATATGGAAAGGTGCAATTTCAGTGGCGACAAAGCAATTACGACTTCGGGTAATTGGATGATGTGATGACGGATGCGGGATAGAGTGCGAGACCACCAGGGTCCACCGGAGGTTGTTGGGTCGTGGGTGAATAAAGTTTCTCGGTCGATTGCCGGTGGAGGCCTATCTCTATCGATTCTACTTAAGAAGGAATTTGTGAAGGATAGGATGAATATTTCGTTCCCTAATGGAAGAGATGGGGAGACAGAGATTTTAGTGAGTCAAGAAGTTTTGAACGTGATGAATGGGATGTCGAGTTGCTGCATGGTGGTGAAGGTTTTAAGTCGTTTCGTAGGGATTGTGGCAATGAATAGGAAGTTACGGGAACTGTGGAAACCTAATGGGAGTCTGACTGTGTTGGACCTTCCTAGAGACTATTTCATGGTGCGTTTTGGTTCGGAGAATAAGTATCTAGCAGCCCTTACAGGTGGTCCTTGGAGAGCATTCATAAGTCACTCAATGGTGTGTGTGTGGTCACTAGACTTTGACCTTAGAAGACATGAGACTATTTTGTTGGGTATTGCAGAGAGCGTCGGTAAACCACTGAAAGTTGATAATGCTACACTACGTTTTGAGAGAGCTCGATTCGCAAAGATTTGTGTGGAGGTTGACCTTTCCAAACCTCTGAAAGGTTCAGTTTTAATGAATGGTGATCGGTATTATGCAGCTTATGAGGGTTTGGCGAGCATATGTTCTAAATATGGTGTGTACGGTCATCTTGTTCACTCATGTCCTACTACGCCACATGAAGTGAATGTTGCTAGTTCAGCACTCACACAAACAACTCAAATCCCGGCTTCTACGCTTATAACCAATGTGCCTACAACAGTGACAAATGGTTTTATAGATGTTCGGAGGAAGAATCAAAGAGGCGTGTCTTCGGCTAACACCTCTCAGTCTTTGGTTAAGGATGTCGAGAATCTCCCAACTCAGGTGAGCGTAAATCGGTCCCTGCGAATCAACGTGATATTCCAGTATCAAATAGGTTTTCGAACCTTGTTAATGATCTTGACCCTCATACTCCTTCACCGGTTGCTAGGAACATCGAGGCTGATAAGGAGAATGTAAATGTGGCAAGAAAAGAGAATAGTTTGAATCATGGCCAGAATGGGACCCTAATCTACCATCAAGTATAGTGGATAACAATCAAAATATGCAGAATACAGTTGATCCTTCGGTCTTAATGGTCCATGAGACTACACCGCATGCTTAACGGGTTTCTCTAGCAGTATCCTTGCTTATTTACAATGTTGTTATGATGAATACTATATTCTGGAACTGCTGGGGGCGGCGCGAATAAACCCAATTTCAGGAGGTCGGTTTGGTATCTCGTGAATAAATATAATACGAATATCTTAGCTTTGTTTGAAACTCATGCTAGTGGTGATCGAGCGAAGACCATCTGCCCAGGGTTAGGGTTTGCTGATTCTTTTCGTGTTGATGTTGTGGGACAACGCGGAAGCTTGTGGTTTCTGTGGAGAGCAGAGATGGGTACTGTGGATATTTTGAATCATGGTGACCAGTTTATTCATGATCGGATCTTAAGGAATGGAGAGAGCATCCATGTTTTTGTTGTCTATGCAGCCCCAAAAGTTAATAGGAGGAGTAATCTGTGGGGTCAGCTTCGAGATATAATTGAGAGTATTCAAGAGCCGGTTCTGATTGAGGGGATTTCAACTTAGGTTGAAATGGAGTAATGCTTCTATTTCGCATCTCCCTCTTTTGGCTTCGGATCATGTTCTTATTTATGTTGAACTAAGTCCCAATGTGGATAACAATCCTAGATGAAGGCCGTTTCGTTTTGAGGCAGCTTGATTGACTCATAATGGTTTTCAAGACCTTCTTAATGCTTTATGTAATCGGGATATCTCGACACCGGTTGCTTTATGTTTCTGGGAACATACTATTAAGAAGTAGAATAGGAAAGGTTTTGGTGATATACATATACGAAAAGAAGAAATTCTGAAGAAGGTCATCGAGATTCAGGAGGAGACTGAATCGACCCTTCTTATATTCTTTTAGAAAATAAGACAGGCCTTTTAAAGGAGTTAGAC
Source organism: Lepidium aucheri (assembly GCA_900406435.1). NCBI lineage: Eukaryota > Viridiplantae > Streptophyta > Magnoliopsida > Brassicales > Brassicaceae > Lepidium > Lepidium aucheri. The sequence goes on from OVBA01002731.1 coordinate 6,611, forward strand.
GAGACTTTGGTTCGAGAAGAAATGTTGTGGTACCAAAAATCAAGAGAGAAATGGGTTGCGTTTTGGAATCGTAACACAAATTTTTTTCACACATCCACAATTTGGCGTCAAAGGAACATGACAGAGACTCTCCAGGACAATTCCGAAGTTTGGATATCTGACCCGGCTGATTGGAAGCTCACGCATTAGACTATTATTGGAATCTTTACTCCCTCGGTGATGATATGTCCAATGCCGATAAGTTACTGAACATAGGGTTCTCGGCTCGCTCGGAAATTGAATTTGAAATCTTGTCCGAAGACTTTATGGCTGTAGATATTGAGAATTCAATTCGTAGTATGAGCAAAATACAAGGCCTCGGGGATTGATGGGTATTAACTTGTGTTTTACCAACAATGTTGGGAAGTGGTGGGCAATTCGGTTTCTCGTTTTGCCTTGGAATTTTTTAGGACCAGTTTTCTCCCAAGTGGAACGAATGATGTTCTTATTGTGTTGATTGTAAAGCTTTCTAATCCAGAAAATATCAAGCAACTCAGACTGATCAGTTTGTGTAATGTTCTTTTTAAGGCTATAACCAAAACGATGATCCAACCAATAGATAAAAGGAGATAAAACATATTATATACCTTTAGTTTCTGATTTTGTCTATTTCTCTTCCTTGTCTGCTTTGCATTCTCTTCACTTACCACATCAATAAAGACATTTCCATCAAAGTGACTAATGAAATAATACAACTTTGAAGTTATAGGAGCAGTCAAGTGATAACGACTGAAGCCTATTATGAACAAAATTATTGGGCCGGCTCAAGCTAGCTTTCTCCTGGGTCGGCTCCGTATTGATAACATTGTAGTGGTGCAAGAGGCGGTACACTCAATGGGAAAAAACAAGGATCGCAAAGGATGGATGATCTTGAAGCTTGATTTGGAGAAATCATACACTCGTATACGTTGGGATTTCTTGGAGGATACACTACTCGCTGCAAATCTGCCAGAGAAGTGGAGGAGGTGGATTATGCAATGTGTTGTAGGTCCTGAGATGCGTCTACTTTGGAATATGGAGAAATCTGAGAGCTTTCGTCCTTCCTATGGCCTACGTCATGGCGATCCCCTCTCTCTTTATTTGTTTGTGTTATGCATTGAACGTCTTTTCCATATCATCGAGCTTTTGGTGTCGCAAGGTGATCTGAAATCTATTCAATTATCACGTGGGGGTACTAAACTCTCTCACATCTTCTTTGATGATGATATCATACTCTTTGCGGAGGCCTCGGTATCCAAAGTTCAGACTATACGAGGTGTTCTTGACAGCATTTGCAAGGCTTCAGGTCAGAGTGTGAGTTTGGAAAAATCTAAGATATTTTTCTCCTCGAATGTCTCTAGTACTTTGGAATCTCTTATTACAAGAGAAAGTGGAATACGATCGACTAGGTACTTGGGTAAATATCTAAGGATGCCAATTCTTCAACAAAACATTAATAAGGACACGTTTGGAGAAATGTTGGAGTGTATCTCTACATGGTTAGCTGGTTGGAAAAGCAAATTTCTTTCCATGGGTGGTCGTATAACTTTGACATGATCGGTCATAGCTTTGATTCCGGTACACCTTATAAGTGTAATCTGCCTACCAAGCTCCTTATTAAAGGCACTCGAAAAAGTTGCTAGCCCATTTATTTGGGGAAGTACCAACAAAAGGCACATGCAGAATCTAGTTAAGCGGAACACAGTTTGCAGGAACAAATCTGAGGAAGGTTGATATACATCATTTTTATCGGTTTTAGGCTCATTAATTCACATGTTTTCAGAATGTTTGTTTGCTTTATAGAGTCTTTTCTGGTGTGAAACAGGATAAATTTGGATTATGCCCTCAAGCTTGGACAAGGATGAATTGGAGCAGTTTTCGGAATTTCAGCCATTAAGCCACGATCGATCGATCCACATACTTGATCGATAGATCCTCGATGTTCAGCAAAAGATACGCTCGACCCGTTGATCGACCAAGACCTTTCAGAGATCGAGCATCTAAAACTTGATCAATCGATCGTCATCCTTGATCGATCGATCATCGATGCTGACAGAGACACTACCTAATTTTTCCTATTTTATACCTGCGTTTTTTGAACATATATAAGACCGATGTTCATTTATTTTAGAGGGACAATTTTATTACGTGAGAACAACCTGTATTTGAGTTTTTGGGAGAAATATTTTGATCCTTACACCATTGGAGAAGAATTCTAAACCCTCGAATTTCAGTACAATTTATTTTTATGCTTTTAATTATGCCTTGCAATTTAATCTTCTTCATCATGTCTGAGTAGTTCCCAAATCAAGTTTAGGATTTTCTAGGTTTGCAGGGAATTGATGAATTAGGAACAAATAGGAATTGCTTGATGTATTCTCCACCTAATTGATACTCTTAATGCTTAGATTAGAGTAGCTAACTAATATATGATCTTAGATTACCTAACATTCCAAAAGCTTGTTAGAAATTGGATCCTCCTTAGGTGAGCAATTAATCCTTAACCGCTACAGCTGATGTTAATGTTGATTGTGGACTTATCAGACCTGATCGATAGTGCATATTAGCCTCTTGGTACCAACAATAGTTAGGATCACTAGATTGCTAGATATAGTAATTGATACCATGATAGTGGATTGGTTACAAATTTATGTCTGAGTCAAGGTTGATGAATGAATGTTTCCTGATTCGAATTCCCTAGTTTACCGAAGAACTTCCTAAGCTTGGTACTTTAATTCATTACTTGTTAATCGATAGTTCAGTTTTAGTTCAGTTTACAATCAACTTTCTATTCGTCTTAGCTCTAGTTCAGTTTCAGAATTGATAGTGTGATAACTTGGTCCTTGTGGATATGATCCCTAGATTACTACTCAATTTGTTGTGCACTTGCAGTAAATAGTTTAGGGTTAAAACCTGATCACATCAAAGGTCTTGGTATTAAGAAAGCTTATGAGATGAATATGACACTAATAGCGAAACTTGGCTGGAGACTTCTTAAAGATAACTCGGGTTTGTGGATCAGCTTCATGATATTCATTCGGCCACTTGGTATAGTCCGACATGTCAAGGCTCGACAGTTTGGCATAGCATATGAAAGCGGAATCGAGAGGTTATTATTCAACGAGTCCGATGGGTAATTAGGAATGGTGAATCGATTCGTTTCTGGTCCGATGCGTGGATCTTTAATGAGCCGTTATACAACTTTGCAGTTCAAGACTTATCAGAGCATGATAAGCATCTTACAGTGAGAAACTTTTGGAAAGAGGTACAGGTTGGAGAGAGCAGTAATCCCTTATGTACCAACTTCTATCTTGTTACAGTTAAGATCCGTTGTCGTCAATGAGGTTACTAATGTACGAGATCTATTAGCGTGGGGAAGGACTTCTAATGGGTGAATTACTGTCCGCTCTGCGTACTCGTTGTCGTTGAGAGACACTGCTGAGACACCGAATATGCATAGTTTTTATGCGAGACTTTGGAGTGTTTTGGTTCCCAAGAAAATCAGCACATTTCTTTGGCTAGTGTCACACCAAGCCTCGATGACAAACTCCAAAAGGTTTTGTCGCCATCTTTGTGACTTCGACATATGTTCAGTTTGCCGCAATGGAGCTGAATCAATACTACACATTCTAAGAGACTGTCTGGCTATCAAAGGGATTTGGCTCCGACTTTTTCCCCGACGTAATCATGGAATCTTCTTCTCTTTGGACATTTTGTCGTGGGTCTTCTTAGGCTGCACGGATATGGTGAATGATGTACGATGGATGTTACTTTTGCTACGGTTTTATGGTGGGCTTGGCGTTGGAGGTGTTGTAATGTCTTTAATGATCCTTGGCGTTGTAGAGACCAAACCCAATTTGTAAAGGACAAAAGTTCCAAGACATGGTTAGCTCACGCAAACATGAAGAACCATATCAACTCACCAATCCGAGTACGGGTTAACATCCATTGGAATCCTCCATATACATGTTGGGTTAAGTTGAACATTGACGGGGCTTCTAAAGGTAATCCTGGTATGGCCTCGACTGGTGGGGCTATGCGAGACTAACATGGTAATTTTGGATTTGCGGTTACTATTGGTATTTGTTCTGCACCTTTAGCAAAATTTTTTTGGGGGGGGGTATTACGGTTTATTTTGCTTTGGACCGTAAAGCTCCTTTGGTGGAACTTGAGATTGACTCGGAACTGGTTGTTGGTTTTCTTACGATAGTGATTAGTGATGATCACCCTCTGTCTTTCCTAGCATAATTGTTCTATGGCTTTTTACAAAAAGACTGGACTGTCCGAACTTCGAACACATACAGGGAGACTAAATGATGGGTTAGATAACTTGGCCTTCGATTTATCCTTTGGCTTTCATTTGTTTAGTTCTTTCCCGACCGATCTTTCTCCGATTCCTGAGTCTGATCGAGTAAGCGATGCTTCTTCAAGATTGATTCTTAGACACTAATTCATTTTCTTTAATAATAAGCCTTGGGGAGGGCTTTCTGCCCTTTCATTGATCAGAAAAAGAAACATTTAGGTTAACTTTTTTATCCCTTTTAAATTAAAGTACACACCTTTTTTCATAAAAACCACAAAACAGTAAACATAACATCACATATTAAGGAAAAATACTAGTCCTGTGCATAACCGAAAATGACATGAAAAATTATAGATATGGTTCGAGAAAGGTTAGTTCAAAACATTAGATTTACTTCTCTAAATAATCATGCTACATAGCAAGACGGAATTTTGGAAATCAAGAATGGTACGGGAATTTTGCGACTAAAATTTACTTACCGAATTATTCTTAAAGTCCTACTAAATCGGAAAATTATGGTATACATGTACGGAAAATAGTTTGGAAAATACGAGTAATCAATAAATTATGAGTATTATTATAAAATACAATAAATATATAGAAAGTAACAATGTGTAAAAGATATTTGAATGTTAATTACGCAAAAATACAAAATTACCGTGTTAGAATTTGTAATTTGCAAGTGGCCTTTAGTCCAATGGTAGGGGTAAGTCCACTAAATGGCAGATGCACTTGCACATCCCGGGATCGAGTCTCGTCGCCTGCATTATGCAGGAATTTGGCTAATAGGCCGGCCAGTTGTGACCCAATATTGTTGACAAAAAAAAAGAATTTGTAATTAAATGACCAACCTTACTATTTTTTACCAATGCTGGTCATTTATATCCAATAATTACTTAGTTTAGGGTCTACACTCTATTTATACCACAAAGTTTCTATATAACAATAGATCAACCTATACTTAGATCCCCTATCTAATTCCATCTAAAATATACAGTAGAACCTCCATAAATTAATACTCGATAAATTAAAACCTCTATAAATTAATAAAATTCTCTGGTCCCAAGTCGGGTTTAAACTTTGGTTAAATTTAATAAATTAATAAGATAATAATTATTTTGAAAACCCCTATGTAAAATGTAGTCCTAATAATATCATAAATTAATAATATCTAAATTTACATATATATATATATATATATAAATAAGTTGATACACTTAATGTTTATTTTTTTTAAATGAATTTTTTCCAAGAACTCAATTCTATAAATGAGTTGTTATGTTCAATTTTTAACTATGATGTTGTAGCATAACATGTTATAAAATAACTAAATTTTCTCTAAGTTTTTAATTGTTTAATTTGTATCATTTTCATTGAAGTAATATTATAGGCAGTTGAAATAAAACAGTTGAGGTCAATAGTCATAAATTTGAATGTATATATATATAGAGAGAGAATCGATAATCTCAGGTCAAAAATATTTTTTTTTAAAAAATATTAAAAGTTTTAGTTTTAAAATTCTAAAACTTATAACTTTCAAAAAAGATTAATCTAAAATATCTCAATTTATCATTTTTGAAAAAATTTAACAACTAAAATATAAATTTATAACACTAATTTATAGATAAATTAATAACACTCTAAATTAATAATTTTTCAAAGTTCCAATATTACTAATTTAGAGGTTTTACTGATATAACCTTTTTAAATTAATACTCTATAAATTAATATACACTAAAGTCCTCTATAAAACAATATAATTTTATAGTCCCAATATGAGTTTTTGGTTTAATTAGTATATCGATAAATTAATGGCCTCTATAAATTAATAAAAAAATTATAGTTTTGGTGTAGTCCCGACATTATAAATTTCTAGAGGTTTTACTGTACATTCAATGCCTTATTGCATCCAAAATTAAACAATGACTATTGAATTTCGCACATAGTATACAAAATCTATCAAATTACACAAATTATTAGATAATTATGATTTTGTTGTAAACCAACAATTAGTTACAATCTGAAACGATAAATTAACTGAACCTAAGCTCGACCAATACTCAAATAAACAACCAAATCTGAGCGGGTTAGGATAAAAAAAATTATTTGAGATTTGGTCGGATCTAAAATTGGTGTAAGTTCGACTGATAAAAGGTTTAAGATCGTAAACAATATTTGGTTTACAACGAAACTATATTTGATTTGTTGTTAAATCGAAACTTTGGAGTGAAAATAGATTGTCGATCTCTTAGTTTAAATTCAGATTTAGGCTTTAAAAAATAAGTTTAAGTGGGAATTAAATGGTAATTTTTCTCATTTTGACAAATAATTTGATATGAATCAGTATATTTTTTTTGTTTTTAGGTCGCATTTAGGTTTAAATTATAATTCAGTTTGGTTCAATCTAATTTTTGGTTTAAGTTTGAATATTTTAGGTTGTAGAAAATTTGGGAAAAAATTATATTTTGCTTTGATTTATTATAAAGAAAAATTTAATTAAAACAATTTTAAAATTTTATTCAAAATGTATATTTTGTATATATAAAAATATATATGTTTTTTTAGTTTATGTGATAAATTATATTAGTTTGGTATTGTTGGAACCGGTCTTAGCACAAACAGTACTAAAATGAAGGTTCTTGATTAAAAGAGTGAGAGAGAATGGGCAAAGACACTTGTGTATTGGATTTGAAGTAAGAGCTAGTTAACTAAGAACAAGAAGAGATGATTGTCGACTTGTTGTTCTAATTAGACCTAAGTATGCCAAAAAGCGGATTCTTTTTTCAAAGGATTGTGTCTCTATTTATACTTTATAAAGGCGGTTACATGTGTACAAAATAAAGGAAGATTTACAATTCTTTTGATAAGATTGTATCTATTAAGATTCGTGCTAGATTTGTGGAAATTTTCCATGTTGGAATAGGAAAATTTCCATTTCTTTGTTTTGCTGATGTGTCATCCGACTTCACTTCAGGTTTGTAGAACCTTCCGAGACGAGACTTTTGCCGAGTCGAATATATTATCCGAATTGAAGACTTAGTGCTTGCAACTGGGTTATTCTTTTGTATTCGACCTATTGTTTTTGGTGGACTGAAGTAGGATCTCGGATCTACCTCCAACAATTGTCCCCCTAGACCCGGAAAATTATGGTACCGAATTTCAGAGTCGGAAGGTTTTCATCTTCTAGAATCTTTGGTCTACATGTCAGTTTGCGAGTGGTCTATTCGAACAGTCGCATTGGGTTTACGCGAGTCATCATTGCTCGTCGATTTGGCATCCGCTCTTGCACTATAAATAGAAATCCAGTCCCTCTTGCATTTTAACTTTCAACCGAAAATTACGAGGTAACTTCTCTCTCTTCTTTCCCTTTCTACTTTTGCCAAGTTGATTTATTTATAAGTGAAATACTGTCTAAATGGAAGAAGATAGTTTTAGCTCTAGTTCTAGTTTTGAGTTTGCTGACTCTAGTCCTTCTTCTGCTTCTAGTAGCAGCCGAACACAAGAGGGTGTAGAGATTTTTTATAGATAGTCCAGATGAAAACTTAGGTAACTGGCACGATGATCTTGATGTTGGTCCATCCATTATTAATTCAAGGAGGTAAGATTGATTATTTTGGCGTGTCCTGAGATAAGGGGTGTTGAGATCGCTATCGATCCTAATTCTTGTCCGTGGAATCCTCCAGAGGGTTTCATCACAATTTATGACTGGTGGTTTATGGAAACCAAAATGTGGTTTTCTATTCCGAACTTGCTGCCTCGGTATTTCTTTGCCTAGAAAATTGCTATGTCCCAACTCGGAGCTGCTGGAATCGTGAACATCGTTGGGTCATTGATTATTTGAAGCGAGGCGGGTGTTAATATTTCGACTCTCTTATTTGAAGAATTGATGAAACTTTGTGAAATCAAGTCCTCTGAAGGGACCTTTTTTGCTCGTTCAAAAGCCGGTAATCAGTTACTGGATAATCTGACTTCCAAGGTTTCGAAATAGAAAACTCGTACTTTTTTGTTCGTCCTAGGGATGTCTTCCGTTCGTTGAGATCGATGAAACTTCTTTCTACTTGGACGAGAACTCGTGGTAGATTTCTAGGTGTTTATTTAAGACTTGCTAGCTTATTTCTTCTCGGTTTTTATCTTGGCTTTTTCTTTCCACAGTGAAACACCGTTCTCAACTGTCCAATTTCCGGGAGTTTCGAGATTACCTTTTCTGCATTCCTCGTCTTGATTGGAAACTTTTACCTGCAGGACTTCTTCAGAAAACAGCTTCTCTTTATCAAAGTGGTAATCTATTATTACCGTTACTGCTTTTTATGTGACTCGTCTCTCCTCATTTTATAAGTTTTGACTTTGACTGAGTTTTTCTTCTTCTCTAGGGGTTCTCAACGCTGACTTAGGGGTTAATGATATTAAGATGCCTAACATTATGGATACTTTGGATGATGTTCTAGGAAGCACCTTGGCTCCCTCTGGTGGGGCCAATACGTTTCAATCTTCTGACTCTATCCTGAGAAGGGATTTTGTGACCATGGCATCGCCAACTACTACTCCTGAGGCTCTGAATACCAACCCGGAGTCTCAAAATGTTGATATTTTGGCAGCTGAGGCAATGCCGGCTTCTAAAGCCATGAATAACCTTTCTGACAAGGTCGGCAAGGGTTCTACAAGTTCCCCGACTTCCACCAAGAGGAAGTCAAAAACTTTAGTTAAGGACAAGGATTTGGAATCTCTCAAATCCTCTTCTGGTTCCTCGGTGATTAAAAAGACCAAGAAAAAATGTCGGTCCCCGAATCTACCGTTAAAGGTAGCGCCTTACAAGAACTCTCCCCCCTTTTTTGTAAAGTGTTTTGATGACGAGATGATTTAGACATTACTTGGTAATATCAGGTCGGGACGCTGCTGCTGATTCTTCCCGGAAGAAGGCGGCTAAACGCAAGGAGTTCTCTCCTCCTCTTGAAGTCTCTTTACATAAAAGGAGCAAATCTTCTGGAGATTTTTGTTTTTCATATGCTTTGGAGGAGTCGTCTCCTATCAAGAATTCTGATTTGGGAGGAGCCGATCTGATGCGCATCCTCAAGAACACCATTAAGGACCTCCCTCCTGTCCCTGAGATGCTCAACAAGAAGGAGTATGTTGAAACAACAAAGTTAGTGTTCTTGGTAATTCTGTCTTTTGATTTTGGTTCTTTTTTATTTGTCTCCGACTTCTCATGCTGACTTGTTATTCCTCTTCTCAGTTCATTGCTCAGGTGAACTCGGTTCTTCTCGGGAAAGAGAAGAGTATGGCTGCTAGTGCTGGGAATTCTCGTCAGCTTGATGATGTCCTTAAGCAATTAGAGGAGTCCCGACAGGAATTGGCTGAAACGAAGTCCTCGTTAAAGGTGGTTCAGGCTGATCTATCCTGATTTACGTCAGAATTTTAGGAGGAGCATTTGAAGTCCGATAAAGAGATTTTTGCTCTTAAGGATGCGTCGAAGTCTGCTATTGGCCTTCGAGATGCGACTTTTCGGGCTGCTGAGAAGCATAAGGCCGTGATTGCTTCTCTCCAAGCTGGTGCTGGCACTCTTAAAGGTAAGTTTTGTGTGTCTTTGTTCCTTTGTTATTTTACTGTATTATTAGGTTTCAATCCAGCATCCCTGGACAAGCGCTTCAAGAGGATTTCAGATCGTTTTGACTTCCTGGGTTTCAGTCTGGATTATTTGGCATACGCTGTGATGACTAGCTATGATGATCTTCTGCAGCGTCTGTTAAAGGATCAAGTCCTGATTAAGCCTGAGGTTATCATGTTCGGGGATTCGAGTCTAGCAAAGACTAGGGCGGATGTCGATAAGGAGGTAGTCGTGAACTTGAACCTTGATGATTTAATTTCTCTATCTTTCGAGCTTTGTGAGTCCTCTCTCTTGGAGGAGGCGGCTCTAGCCTGGAATGAGGTGTTGGCATTCAGGGCGGACCCAAATGAGGTGGCTGATCCTATGACTGGGGATTGCCCACAGGTTAGTGTTCGGGATTTTGAAATTGTCCATGTTCCAATCTAGAATTTTGACTGGCATGGTTCAAACAAAGTTTTTTTTTTAAAGGTTGCCTAGACAGAAGACTCGACTGACAAAGTCGTTGACAAGACAGCTGGGACTAGCGCCATAAATTAATCCTCCTTTTTCTTTTTCTTTCTTTAAAATTATGTGATTTCTCCTACCATGTGAGGAGTTTGTAAAACATCGATACTTATTCCTTTTTTAGAGTTTATATATTGCTTACTGTTTTTATGTCAAAAGTTTCAAAGTTTAGTTGATTGCGACTTGTCTTTGGCTTTGACTGAACTTAATTGACTCCTTATAATGATGTGAGGTTTTAAAGTTTCATGCGAGATTTGAAGACTCGACACAGTTTAGACCTGGCTTAAATAGGAGCATGACTATAAGGACTCGGCGAGGTTCTGAATCGGCTTAAATAGGAGCGAGGCTTTAAGACTCGGCGAGATTTAGACTTGACTTTAAATAGGAGCAAGACTTTACGGACTCCGCGAGATTTAGACTCGACTTAAAATATGGATCAGTTTTGTCTTTGCCAAAGACCACTCCAAGTACAGTCGTTAAGAAGACTTAGTTTTGTGTTTTCCAAGTACTACCGTTGGGTTTTGATTAGGAGTAAGAATTTGATTCTTGTATATGTTTTTCGAGGTTAAGCTCAGTGAGTTCAGAACTCGGCTTTAAAGATAAAGACTAAGCCTTAGTTAGAGATTTTTGAGATTGGACTCGGTGATGTTAAGTTCTTCGAGATTGAGCTCGGCGAGTTTAGAACTCGGCATTAATGTTAAGGACTAGGCCACCTTAGTCAGAGATTCTTGAGTTTAGACTCAGTGAAGTTGTTTGGGATGTGGACAAGTTTTTTGAGGTTTGGCTCGGCGAGATTTTAAGACTCGGCTTAAAGATAAATTGTGTTTGATTTCTTGAGAATTTATCTCAACTTTGGTGAATATAGGGTGTAACCCACTTTTTTTCTTTTTAGATTCCGACTAGGGGCAAACAAATTTTTTATAGAGCTCTTGCTGGACCCGAAGGCTACCTACGTACCCCATAGGGATCAAGCCAAGATGTAGTTCTCATTATAAAATTTATTAAGTATATAGATATGCGTTAAGTGACGCATTTAATTTGCCGAATTGGTGAGCCTTTAGTAGTAGTACAGCTTTAGGTTGATGGAGTTCCAACTTCAAGGAATCGGTTCTTCTTCCTTGTTAGCAATCTTGTCGACTTTAAAGATAATGTACGACCCTTCCCAATTTGCGCTGAGTTTCTCGGCATTGAGTTTGACCGTGTTCACGAACACTTTTCAAAGTACTAGGTCTCCGACTACAAAGTATCGTCCATGCACTTTTTTATTGTAGTACTTTGCGGCTTGTTATTGATAGTTTTGTACTCGAAGAAGTGCTTCGTCACATTCTTCTTCTAACATGTCAATGCTATTTTCCATAGCATTGTTATTAGCGTCTTCATTCTTGGAAAGATGTTCCTGGCATAGAGTTCACACAGCTATCTTGGGTGGAGCTATTGCTTCCATTCCATGAGAAAGGGAGAATGGAGTTCGTCTGATTGATCACTAAGGTGTGGTCCGATGTGACCATAATACGCCCTCCAACTCAGAAGTCCAACTTCCCTTCTTTTTAGAGAGCCGCTTCTTCAGACCATCGAGGATCTGTTTATTCATGGCCTCAACCTTTTTATTTCCTTGTGGGTTTCATTGCGTTGATTTGCTTACACATATATTCCATCTGGCGCAAAAGTTGGTGAATTTCGCCGAGATGAATTGGGATCCGTTATCAATCACAATCTCGTATGGTAGACCATGTCCGTAGATGATATTCTTCCACACGAATTTGATCATGTCTCTGTCTTTGATTTGAAAATAAGCTTCTGTTTTGACCCACTTTGAGAAGTAATCGGTCATAACAAGCATGAACCTTTTTTTGTCATGATGACAATTATGGCCCGACTTTATCCATTGCCCATCGCATAAATGGATAAGGCATGATCACCGAGGTCAGTTCCTGGGTTGGAGCATGCATGATGTGTCTGTGTCTCTGGTACTTGTCACACTTAGCAGTATATTCGACGCAATCTTTTGCCATAGTCGGCCAATAGTAGCCGAGTGTTCTGATCTTTGGAACGAGTGTTCTTCCACTGTTGTGGTTTGCTCCTGGTCTATCGTGTGTTTTTTAATGATCTTATCGACTTTGACACTGTGAACGCGAGTGAGCAATACTCTGTTTGTACTTCTTTGGTAAAGTTTTTCGCCAACTTAGATGTAAAAAGTACACATGGCTTTTAACTAGCGGGCTGCCCATCTTTCCTCTGATATTTTGCTGTCTAGAATGTAGGCGAGGATCTCGTCTCGCCAATCCACCTTTGGTTTGTTGTTCTGTTTGGTGTCTACCATTTCAGAATCTGATTCTTCTCGGGCTTCGTCTATAGCCAAGACGAGTTCGAGATCTCTTTTTGGTAGGTTTATACTTGGACAATCTATACTTTCCCCGGAATAATTCGTCTTTGGATGGGGTATGTTGTGGACGCAAGAGCTACTAGGGCATCGGCAAATGTGTTCTTGGACCTTGAGATTTTGTTGGTTATTCTTCATGTTGTAACCTCCGTTCACCTAGTTGACGACGAGTTGGGAGTCACAAAAGCAATTGATATCAGTAGCTCCGACTTCCTTAGCTAGTTTAATTCCCGCAATTAATGCTTCGTACTCTGCTTTGTTGTTTGAAGCTGGAAGTGCAAGTCAGAATGACTGTTAGGCCTTCTCCCGTAGGGCTCTCTAGTCGGATGCCTACTCCTGAGCCGTGTTGTGATGAAGATCCATCCACGTATATTCTCCATGTTTGATCTTTGACCGACTCTAGAGGTTCTAGATCTAGAGATAGCTCGATCAAGAAATTGGCTAAGACTTGCGACTTTACACTTGTGCATCCTTTGAACTCGACGTCATACTCGCTCAATTCGATTACCCACTTCATCAGTCGCCCCGACTGGTTTGGACTATGCAGTATCGTCTGCACTGGAAGATTCGTTAGTACTACAACGATATGAGACTGGAAGTAAGGTCACAACTTACTCGCTGAAGTGACTACTGCTAGCGCGAGTTTCTCAGTAGTCGAGTGTTTGGATTCTGCTCTGTCTAATGATTTGCTGATGTAGAAGATCGGGTACTCAGTTCCTCTGTCATTTAGAACTAGTACACCACTTACTACCAAGGCGGAAACCGCGATGTATAAATATAATGGTTCTCTGTTTTCTGGTGGGGCGAGTATCGGTGGTGTTGAAATGTACTCTTTCAACATGGAGAAAGCCTTTTCGCAGGTTTCATCCCACTTGAACTCTTTGTTTCCACGCAACAAATTGTAAAATAGGAGATACTTGTCGCTTGAACCTGATATGAAGCGGTTTAGGGCGGCTATTCGACCTATTAGCCTTTGTACTTCTCACTTATTCTTTGGAGATGGCAATTCTTGGAATGCTGTAACCTGCTTCGGATTAGCTTTGATTCCTTTTTGAGTGACTATGTATCTGAGGGATTATGTATCCGAGGAATTCTCCTGATATAACCCCGAAAGTACATTTCGTTGGGTTGAGCTTCATATGATACTTGTTTAGAGTATTAAAGCAACAAACTAAATGATCAACATGATCTTCTGCTTTTCACAAATTTACCAGTCGTCTATATACAACTCTATTGTTTGCACGAGTTGGTCGGTAAACATTTTATTTACGAGGTGTTGGTAGGTTGCTCCATCATTTTTAGGCAGAATGACATTACTTTGTAGCAATAGGTGCCATATTCCATGATAAACAAAGTTTTCTCTATGACGTCGGGGTGCATCCAAATCTGATTATATCTTGAGAAAGCATCCATGAACAAAAGAAATTTGTTTCCAGCGGCTACCTCGACCATTCAGTCGATATTTGTTAACGAGTAGCTATCCTTTGGACAGGCTTTGTTGAGATCGATAAAGTCTCATAGACTCGCAATTTACCATTCTTTTTTGGAACGACTACCGGGTTGGCTAGCCATTTGGGATATTGAACTTCGGTGATGGACCCGATTTCAATCAATTTTTTGACCTTTTCAATTACGGTCTTTGTTCTCTCTAGCTCAAGCTTTCTTCTTCTTTTTTTAATTGGCTTATATGTCGGGTTGACATTTAGCCTATGACTTGTAATTGCCGGGTTGATCCCACGCATACCGCTTGGCGCCCATGCGAATTTTGTTACATTCTCTTCAAGGAGCCAAATGAGCTTCTCCTTGATTGGCTTGCTTAAGTCAACGCCAATACTTATGCATTTTAACGGTCAGCCAAATCAATGTTGACGACTTCAACAGTTGATTGGTCTGGCTTCTCGGGAGCATGCGGTTCGGATAGTGCTCTGCTTCCTACTGACACATCGATCATGCACGACTTGTTCCTTAAATTCAACTCGGCAATGAAGCAAGTTATAGCCATCTTCTGATCTCCTTTGAGTGTATATACTCCTTTGTTTGTTAGAATTTTAATACATTGATGATAGCTTGAGGGCACGGCTTTCATCGTGTGTATCCAAGATGTTCCCAGGATCATGTTGTAGATTGGTGGCTTATATACAACGAGTACTTGATAAATCTCGTAATTCCAGCAACTTAGACTGGTAGCTTCAACGTTCTGATCGTATTGATTGTACTTCCAAAAAATGCAGTGAAGGTCATATCCACGGTTTTGAGCTGAGCATTCGACAGTGCCATTTTATTCAAAGTCTCTTTGAATATGTGGTCTACTGAACTCCCCGTATCGATGAGAATTCGCGAAACATCACAGTCGAAAAATCGGGAAGCTGACTCCTTTAACATATTCGATGATGAAAGTGATCGCCGAATCAACTACGTGCATGCACTCCTTCATAGGCTCTTGGTTGACTGAAGCGACAATCTTTTGTTCGTATTTCTTGATTGAACGAATGGTGTCATCACAAAATTGTAACCTTCCCATGATTACACCTACAACAACTCATGGATCATCGGATCCATCATTGTCTCCTACTGGCTTTTGCCGCTTAGTCGCCTCAAAGTGTCATTTTTTGGATTTTCCTATTTGAAAGCAGCTTCTCGTAGCTTGGCTTCCTTCCGCTTTTGTGCTTTATACCTCTGAGTTTCCTCTTTTAATACCTCCAACTCTCCTTTACTGAATTTCTCAGCAAGGAACTCTTGGAGCTGTTTGCACTTTGCGGTCGAATGACCTGCCTTTTTTTGGAACCCGCAATATTCGTTCCGATTGTAGATGTTGTTGAATGACTTATCACGGGGCTGCTATTATCCCCAACTTGGAAAGCGGTTGCTGAGTTTGCTTTTCTTCTATTATGTTGTCTCGGCTCATAGTGCGTATCTTGATTCTTCGAGAGGATTTGCTTTTCCTCTACGTACTCCGCATGTCTTGTTGCTCTGCAAAGGGCATCGGAGATTGTATTGGCCTGTTGACAAAAAGGTCCCATTTAAGTGCCTCATCGGTCACATAAGAAGCTTTGTGTTGTGCGATAAGGTTTTGCACTAAGGTTCCGAGCGTCAGTGATCCTGGTGGTGGCAGTGGAAGATCAGTATCTTCTCGAGTTTTCTATTGGTTTTCCTCTTAAGTTTGAGTTAAATTCAGGGTTGATCTATTTGTTAAGTCGATGTGCTCTTGAGGGAAAGGTTCCCTCCTTTTCGGCAAGCTGATGGTGATTTCTCCTTCGACCATCTTTCTTCTCTTAGAGTTCTCTTTTGCTTTTGTGAAGATGTTCTTTGATATTTTCCCCACAGATGGCGCCAATTATTGGAACTGGTCTTAGCACAAATAGTACTAAAACGAAAGTTCCTGATTAAAAGAGTGGGAGAGAATGGGCAAGGGCACTTATGTATTGGATTTGGAGCATGCACTAGTTAGGTGAGAACAAGAAGAGATGATTGCCGACTTGGTGTTCTTATTAGACTTAAGTATGCCAAAAAGCGGATCCTTTTTTCAAAGGATTACGCCTCTATTTATAGTTTATAGAGGTGATTATATGTGTAGAAAATAAAGGAAGATTTACAATTCTTTTGATAAGATTGAATCTATTAAGATTTGTGCTAGATTTGTGGAAGTTTTCCATGCCTGAACAGGAAAATTTCCATTTCTTTGTTTTGCTGATGTGTCACCTTCTCTTCAAGTTCATAGAACCTTCCGAGATGAGAGTTTTTCCGAGTCGAACATATTATCCGAGCTGAAGACTTAGTGCTTTCAACCGGGTTGTTCTTTCGTATTTGATCCGTTGTTTTCGGTAGACCGAAATAGGATTTCGGATCCACCTCCAACAGGTACGACTTCAAATATTTTGGATTCCATCTTTTTCTTGAATCAAAATTTTTAATATCTTTGGTGATCCCGGCTACGCATTATTATACGAATCAATCGCCTTGTTGGAAACCCGAGTACTTGAAAATTAATACCACTTGCTTTAATTTCTATAAAGAATTAAAGGAAATTTGTATAAAATATCACTTTTATGTTTTTAATTAGGGAATATTTTATGGAATAGTCTTTTTAAGTTATTAATTAATTGTATGAAATAGTTGCTTCTTGAAACATTCTCCCAAATGTATCTTTTCTTCAAATAGAGTATAAGGAAATTGACAAAATTGCCCTTAAAATATATATGGAGAAGTGGGCGAGAAAACGATTGGACAAGATGTAAAAGGAAGAGAGGAGATTGTTGATAACAGTATTTTACTATGTTTCAAATAACCTACTGCACATTCATCATTGTAGAATAGAAAAGTTGTCAATCCAATAGATGAGTAATTAGCAATAAAGATATGATTCAACTACTCTAATTCAAGTCAATCGATATAATGATTTCACTATCAACCTAATGGGAAAGTAAAAATTAACTTAAAAAATGGCAATAAACCAACCAGAACTATAATCATAAAACTTTCAGGAAAGCATAACTAATCAAACAGAGAAATAGATTAGACAGACAATAAAATGCAAAACTAAAGCAAGCAGAACTAGCAAAGGCAAATTTTAGAATGATAAGGAGATTTCAAGGATGGGATGGATCAGTGGGTTTCCTAGATCTACCACAGATGTCTAACAAAACTCAACAAGAGGTGATTTCTAGACAATAGAATTCACAAACAACGAGAGTTACTTTCATGACAAATAATCTAAAACTAAGCTACCTTCAAATCCTACTCTCATAGGTGAAAGTAACAAAGCAAGCATTAAGATTCACTCTATTCAAGTCAATAAACATTCTAGACATCTAATCCCTTAGGCTAGAAATGCACATTCTGAAATTAGTTGGTTCAGGAATTTCATAAAACACTTTCTGGATGTGGAAATTCTTAGAATCTAATCTCAATTGATCAGAGAAGCTAGCATTAAGCTCACTAAAACAAAAGATATATATTCAAAACTAAGCTTAGACACCTAGGAGACCAATGATTCCTCACTAATCTAACCCATCCTCGAGAACCCTAGCTTTCTACTCAGAAATCATAAATGAAAGCAAAAACCCAGAAAACAAAGCAGATAACATAATCAGAAAGCAAAGAAGAAGATAGACAAGATCAAACTGAAAATAGAAATTGCATTAAAAACTGATAAGGAAAAGGTTTTGATTTGGAAATTACAAATGAAAGAATGTTTTTGTGTTCTTTCACCAAAGAGGCATAAAAACATGGATAAAAGATGATGAAAGTGCAAACAATGCAAATAGACCAAAAATGACTCTAAAATGATGACCGTGCTATGTATATGAATGCAAAATGGACTATATGAGAACTCTAAAACATGCTTAAAAGCATACACATACTACATGAATATTGAGTTTTTATAGGAGACGAGAACACCTGACCCTCAATGGTTGGCTTCTTCATCACATCCTTGATGTTAAACTTCATCTTAAGATCCTGATCCAAATTCAACTCAATTGTTCCATTCTTTACATCAATCAACACACCAGCAGTAGCCAAGAAAGGTCTTACAAAGAGAAGTAGATCCATAGGCTCCTCTTCCATTATTAAAACAACAAAGCCTGTTGGTATCTAAACTCCTCCAACCTTCATAGGAAGATCTTCCAAAATAACATAAGGGATTCTCACTCACCTATCCGTTAAAACCAAAAATATCTTGCAGGATTTGTAGTCGTTGAAGCCTAATCTCTTTGCAATTGAATGTGGCATGAGGCTTACTGATGTACCAAGGTCACATAAGCACTTTCTGAAGGATAGGGGTCCAAGTGAACAAGGAATTGTAAAAGTACCAGGGTCACCAAGATTTTTTGGCACTATCTTCCTTGAGAGGGATGATCAACTCCGCAAAAATCGATCGTGTATTACGGTTTTTCACCACTCCAGAATGAAAGTGATAGAATATATAAAGAAAGGGCTCTTCTCAGGGTTCCAAACCAGCAACAAGGCTAATTACGATGGTGCTGATCTCGTGGGTGAGCACTACCATACCTTCAACCTCTTTTGTTCTCTCTTGAACTGCATCTTTGAGAAACTTTTGATACAGAGCCATCAACATGAAAGCATTCAATATGAGAACTTTGAGCTAAATGCCTTGGATTTGCTTGTCAAAAAGAGTTTCGTACTTCTCAGTAACATCCTTCTTAGACCTTTGGAGGAAAGGCAACTGTTGTTTATAGGGTGGAGGAACAAATGGTTTCAGTGTTTCCAGAGGGGCTGACTGTTTTTGAGTGTCAGAAAGTTCAACTCTGCCACTTTCAGGGCGTGTTGGTTGATCAAGTGTCACATTTGGAGTTGATTTTTTGGTCTTATCCTTGATTAGGCTATCCTCCCCTTTCTAAATATTACTGTCCTCAGTATCCTTATCAGTCTTTACGCAAATCAGTAACTCGTGTCCACTCATGAGAGTAATAGCATTAGCATGGAATTCTCTAGGAATCTGAAATGCCTTTCCATGGAGTTGTCCAGTTGTCTGCACAGTAGAAGAGGAAGCTTGCTAACTCTCAACATACTTGAACTATGCATTCAATGTCTCAAATTTGCAATTAAGATCATTATGTGAAGCGTCAATCTTGGTGTGAACTTTTGCAAACTTCTTTATCAATTCAGTAAAGATAGACTTCTGACCCTTAAAAATCTCTTGGAGCAATGTCACTACCTCTGGAGGCTACTGGGCAGGCGGTGGAGCTTGTCCTTCATAACCCGATGGCACAGTTGGAACTGGCTGAAGCGGTATTGCTATTTAGGGACATAGGCTTTGGCTTGGGCAGGTTGGGATTTTGGTGGATAGACCTGGTCTTGGGGGTTTGTAACGTTGGTGCTTTTGTATGAGAGGTTTGGTTTCTGCTTGTAGTTGTTGTATTGCTTGTAATCTCCTCCCTGATTCTGCACAAAACTAACATCTTCAACCTGATCATGCTCTTCTACCTGAATATGTTATGCCTCACTCACTAAGTGCACTTGTTTCTGCTGTACCATAAGGAGCTTGTCGAGTTTCTCATTCAGAGCCTTGATATCCTTTCTATTAACTGAATTCGAGTCAGCTGTCCTGTGCATATTCCTATCAAAATCCTCATTGTATTGACCAACTACTTGAGCAAGGTTTTCCCCTAAGTTCCAGCCATCATCAATATCTTGGTTGAGAAAGTTGCCATGGATTGCTGTGTGCAAGAGCATTCTGTACCGAGGGAAAACACCTTTGTAGAAGGTGTTGAGTAGAGTTTCTGTGCGGAAACTATGGTGAGGGCACTGCGATTGATATGTCTTGTACCGCTCCCATGCTTCAGCAAAGGTTTCATAATTTTGCTGGAAAGAAGTTGAGATTGAATTCCGCACCTTTGCAGTCCTAGCATTTGAGAAAAACTTTGCAAGAAAAGCTGCCTTGCAGTCAGTCCAAGAGGTTATAGAGCCTTGGGGTAGGTGTTTTCCCCAAGCGTGTGCCTTGTATGCAAGAGAGAATGGGAATAGTCTGAGCTTTAAGGCATCCTCACTCACTCCATTGCACCTTGTCAATCCACACATCCGCTCAAACTCGTCTAGATGATCAAGAGGGTTGATATATGTGATTCTTGATATTTTTAGAGTCTTATTTTAGGTCGCTCTACATTCATCTAGATAGATTATCCTTGTACTTAGAACCGTTTAGGCTTGTTTTTTACTTTTGCTTTTGCATTTGCATTTGGAGTTTTGGAGTCCATTCAGGTAAAAAGAGCAGAAAATGAGCTAAAATGGAGCTAAAGAGCATTGGAGCAGTTGTTGGAATGTCCAAGAGAGCAACAATCAAGAAGGATCGTGCACCCTTCGGATCTCTGCCTTGAAGCCCGTATGCGAGGAATATCAGAAGCATCCCTAACAAAGGCCACCTCAAGGATTTGCCTCAATCCATCTGTCGCGAGGAAGACCAGTGCAGAATAAAGACTTATCCCATTTCACATCAAGGATCACACTCAGAGCAACAACTGAGACAGAAACCACAAGGACAAAGACATGAAGCATTTCTCGTAGTTCAAGCTCGCGCAAGAACTCCAAGGGAAGCTTCAGAGACAGCCTGGTTGACCGACTTAGGTCAGTTTGACCATAAGAGTTATGAGAGTGATCCAATAAATACCCCTCTAATGACTCTTATGTCATCATCTGCTGTTTTAGTCCAAAAAAACTCTATTATGCCATTTTTATTTTAACTTTACTCTAAAGTTTGTTTACATTTTAATGGTTAATTATGGAAATATTTAGTTGATGATTGCTTGCTTTACTTCTTTACTCTTGCGCCTTAGTTTTTCTTCTTTGATTATGCCATCGGAATCTACCCCATTCCTCATCCCTATCAAAATGAGGAGCGAGTAGATTCTTTTGGATCTCGAGGATAGGGATATCAGAGTTGAAATCGATGATTCCCTCGCCTAGCTAGCAGATCGATAACACCAATCTCTTCTAGCAACGCTTATCTTAAGGCTTATCTCTTCCTGATCAGCTGAGATCTGAATCGGGACATGACCGGAAGCTAGCGCTAACGGAGATGAAAGCCCCAATCCTTATTAGAAATGGTTCCATCCGCCGAAGAGAGATCTAGTATGCTGATCGGCCATTAGACAACTTGGGCTGAGCTTTATGCATCTGTTTTTGTAAGATCACGGCGAGAGCCGAATTGATCAGCCGGTTCGGATCGAGATCCTCTCCATGATAGCGGGTTGATCTAACTGATCTAACTGACTCAGACCAGCTGGCCATTTGATGCAAACGCGTTCGAAGGGCTCTCACAACCTTCAGCAACTCATCGACAATATCAACTACTTCCTCGTGAACTTAGACGACAACGAACGAGAATGCAGCAGCCACCGCCTGATATGGACAATACAACACCTAGCATAACCACGGATGGAACACCACCGTTACGTGATGCAACAGCCCACCAGGTACGAGCACACCCTCAAGCCCGTCGCCCTCGCTACATTGGTGCGAGTGATGCTCTGAGTATCCATACTCAACGGAATAGCATCCAACCGCCGGCTATCCAGACAACAAATTTGAGATCAAGAGTGGATTGATCACAATGATGTAAAATAACAAGTTTCACATATTGCCCTCAGAGGACCCCCTCGACCATCTCGACGAGTTTGAAAGACTCTGCACTCTCACTCACATCAACGGAGTGAGTGAGGACGTGCTTGAACTGCAGCTCTTTTCTTTCTCTCTTGGCGACAGAGCCCATTAATAGGAAAAGCACTTACCCACAGGTACCATTACAACTTGGCCAGAATGCAAACGCCTCTTCCTCACAAAATTCTTTTCAAATTCGAGGACAGCCAAGTTGAGAAACAACATCTCCAACTTCGTGCAACAAAGCACCGAGTCACTTGCTGAAGCATGGGATCACTATAAGGCATATCAGTCCTAATGCCCACACCACGGATTCCCGGAAGACACGATCCTCAGCAAGTTCTACCGAGGAGTCCATCCGAGGATCTATATGCTTCTTGACAATGCAAGCTATAGTAGTTTTCTACAACAAGATATTGAGGAGGGAAGAGCACTTATAGAGAATCTCGCTTTAGCTGATGGTCAATATCGTGAGGAGTACAACCAAGCTGTACCTGGTACTTCTGACTCTGATACATCCGCACGCAAGGAATTGAAGCAACTACATGAGAAATTGGACAAGCTGCTCATGGTCCATACAAAGCAAGTGAATCTCGTAGACAAGGAACAGATACAAGAAGGAGAGGATGAACAAGTTGAAGAAATTTGCTTTGTCAAAATCAAGGTGGATCCAAGCCTTGGGTGAACTACAAAAAAATCCAAACTTGAGCTATAGAAGCATCAATGTAGCAAACTAACAAGATCGAGTCTATCCACTAAAGCAACGAGCATGGATTCCAAAGGAGCAATGGCAACAAAATCTAAAACCTGTACCAGCCGCCACACAACCCCAATCCGCACAAGAGAATTCACCGGACATAATGAACATGCTTCAACAAATACTTCAATGCCAAACGGCTCAACAAACAGAAATCAACAAGAAGTTTGGCGAGGTACATAACCACATTGACACTACTTATAATGATCTCAACTGCAAATTTGAGACACTCAATGCAAGTTTGAAATAGTGGAAACCAATCAAGCTTCGTCATCAACAAAAACTAACGGCTAACTTCCCAGGAAAGCTCTCCAAAATCCCAAGGAATACACGGTCCAATCTATTGCTCTTCGCAGCAGAAAATTTCTCCCACCAGTGGTTAAACAGAAGGAAAACAACGAGAACAGCGTTATTCAAAAGGGGGGCAGAACAACTCAAGGAGACAGCCAAACATGAACAACTCAAGGATATACCTCGCAGGCTAGTGTCGCGAGGAGAGGTTGATGACAATATGATTACTAAAAAAGTTGCCAACCCTAGACAACTCAAGGAGACCCCTGATACGCATGTGCTGCAAGGAGAAGAATCTAACAGTACCAAGTAGAACACAAAGGAAGGAGTTGCACATGTGGTAGCTACCAAAGCTAAAGCTTCTTTCCCCTCAAGATTGAAGAAGAATCAAGCTGAGAAGCAACGAGTTCTCTTCGACAAACAAATGGGTGGTATTGAGCTAAAAACACCCTTTTTGGACGCTTTCACTTTAATTCCACAATATAAAAAGTTTTTGAAAGATACTATAAAGGAAAGGGAGGAAGAATGCATGGCTATTGGGACTCAAATAGCTGAATCAATCTTGATACCAATTCTGTCGCATCAAAGGAAAAGGCTCATTGCAAAAAATTTGGGGTTATTTTGTACCATCAAGGGGAAAATATTTCCTAAACCTAATAGGATAAGTTTAGATTACTCCTAAACTTAAGTTTAGCTAACTCAAACTTATGTTTTCTATTACCTCATTTATCGATGGATTCTTATCATGGTTATAGGAAAAATCCAAAGTTAAGCTCCAATCTTGCTCAGCAGGTGGAATCCAAAGTATCCTTGCATTTTGTACCTGAAAGGACTCTAAAAACACAACAAAGACTAAATAAAACATATGAATTAGTAAGCCATAAGTTGGTATAAATGAGATATATCAATTCCCCCAGACTTGTCTTTATGCTTGTCCTCAAGCAAACGAACCGGAATCCAAGAGAAAGACACAAACTCAAGAACTCATTCTTCATAGGAATTTTAACACCTCTAATCCTAAAGAACATTATATTCATTCGACAAGAGAGAAACCACCTTATACTTCCCCCAGACTTAACAACTAATCCATCCTGACTCCAAAATCGGACCCAAAAGTTCTAACTCACAATACCAACCTCTTAGGAATCTAAGTGCGGTCTTATCCAGAGAATATTGATTAAAAGACACATGGATTCATTCTCAGTCCTAAGTACTATCCATATCGTGGTTCCCTTCTTTTTATTCCTTTCTTTCCTAACCCATTTCTCCCTACTTTTCTAGGGTATCGTTGTATTTTTTATCGGTAGTTTCTCCTTTGATTTCAAAGGTGTGTAATACGAGTAGCTTCATTGGAGTTTCTCTCAGTAACAAGTTGGTAAGGTAAAAAGGATTATGTCATTTGATGTATCCTCAGAAACGCCCAGTTTACCTTAAAAACGAGCAGCGTCATTGAAACACTTTTACCCTAGGCTTACTTCGATTGTTGAAACTTATAGTGCATGAAAATTTGAGGAAAGGGAGCCACACTCTGGGATAAGTTCTCAAAACCGAGACTGATAATCCGATGTAATGTATACCAACTCTCTAGACAAGAAAATTATATCAGGTTAAGGTTGAAGTTGATACCGGATTTTCGAGACAATCGAGAGAAAGTGGCGAAAAGACAAATAGCTGATGAATCTCTGAGTTTTTTAATAGTCAACAATGCACATCAGAAATCAAATGAATGGTAGCTTGAACCGTTATGAAGTGTACAATTTCTCAGAAATCATAGTTCCTAAACCGACAAGACCTTATCTAAAACAATGTTCGACTCAAAAAAAAAACAAAATAAGAAACTTCCTTAGTAAACAAATGGTTCTCCCCCAGACTTACCTCACACCGTCCCGGTGTCAGTATCAGTAAGAAAAAGAATGAAAGTAACTAAAAGTTGTGAGTGAAAACTACATAAGATTCAGAAAACGAACCCGGGGGTATAGATCGATCGAGCAACCTTCGATCGATCGGTCCATTGAGATCGAGGAATGGAACGATCTATCATCGAGCAATAGATCATGCACAAACCGTTGGTAGGTGATGATCGATCGGGCGTGATGTAACGAACGGTCGACGAATTGGGCGCAAAAGACCGGGATTGCAGATCGATCAAGCAAAAGGTTTCGGTCGATCAGCGGATCGTGCGCAAAATACCAGGATTGCAGTTCAATTGAGCAAAAGGTTTCGGTCGATCGGCGGATCGTGCGGTCTTTCGTATTACCCATTGCACGGTCGATCGTTTGGTGGATCGATCGGGCAGTGCTCTCGCATCGTGTTTCCTGAAAACAAAAGACAACTTTGACTTAAAACCAACAAAAAATAAAGCAAAAACGAACTTACTAGTGGGTTGCCTCCTACTCAGCGCTTGTTCAAATTCTATAGCTTGACTAAGAGAGGTTTTATGGGGGAGTTATGTTAGTCAAAGAGATAAAATCCCCATTGACTTTGTCGGAAGCACCAAAATATGGTTTAAGGCGCTGTCCATTAACCACAAATTCTTCTCCCTTGTCATTGAGCAGAAGCACAGCTCCATAAGGTCGTACCTCCTTGATGGTGAAGGACCGGACCACCTTGACCTAAGCTTACCAGGAAAGACTTTTAAACGAGAGTTAAACAAAAGAACTCTATCATTAGGAGCAAAACTTCTGTTTAGGATACGCTTATCATGCGCAGCTTTTGTTTGTTCTTTGTAAATTCTCGAGTTGTCATAAGCCAAGTGTCGAATC
>OVBA01002732.1:0-32340 GCA_900406435.1 Lepidium aucheri
ACCGGATTGTACCACATGCCAATCGATTGAGGTTCTTCCAATCTTCCTCTCTCATACTATCTGCTTTCTTTCCTTCAACTGCAACGTCTAGACCTTGCTGAAACATCACATCTAGAACCTCACTTTGCCACATGCCAAAATGACCGCTACCGTCGAAAATCTCCACCATCAACCTTGGACTAGCACCGACGGCTCTCTGAAAAATGCTTGAAGAAGCATTCGACATTGTTGGTTTATTTTCGTCTTGNAATTGTTGATTTATTTTCGTCTTGGTTTGTCATCTAAACTCCAATTTAAAAATTGCAATAATTTTTCCTTAAAAAATTTGCCAATCAACAAAACCCGGAAGAAGGAAAAATCTTCTGATGTGCCAAACANAATGTGCCGACTGTAGTATACCTACAGTGCACAGAGCATAGTGTTTTTTCCTAAAACCGTGGCTCTGATACCAATCGTTGCGGAAGCAGCAAAGCAAATTTTAAAAGAAATAAACTAAAGCAATTAAAGAAAGAGAAAGACACCAGAATTTAACAAGGTTCGGCCAAAATGCCTACGTCCTCCAAACACTACCAAATTAATATTTCACTATTTGAAATATTACAAAAGGAGAGAAGAGAATACTACAAGTTTATTGTAGAAAGAACTTATGGTTTTGGGATGATTTCCAAATGAGAGTGAAGAACCTATTTATAGGTGAAGGATCACCATCAAGTTGCTCACCAAACCTCTAAGTGTCAACACCAATCCTCCAAGTGTCTTCACTAAGCCTCATCAACTTGCTCACCAAGCCACCATGTGTTCTTCATGCATTTGATGTAGGTCACCATGTGTCTTTCATGCATTTGATATAATTACCAAATTTGACACATATCTACACTATTAAACTCTAAGGTGGACTTGAAAGTCTGTCTTGGATGCTGGTGCGTGGACGTACAAAGACTAGGATATCATTATGGACCGATGGAAAGAGAGACCTCGACAAGTTTTACCGCTTTATATTTGACTATGCAATATTTCTCTGGATTGTTATGACTAAGATGTGTTTACAGAGATTGCTAAATCTGCTGGAAATGTTCTGGAACTTGCATTTGATGCTCTGAAGCCTCAGAACGAAGAATTCATAAGAGCTAAGATCCTCTTTGATATCTCGAATCCGCTGAAGAATACTTGTACTTTTTAACTTCCATCAGGTGAAGTCATAATTATAGGATTCGAATATGAATTAGTCTACAAGAGATGTTTTTAGTGTGAGGGTTCGACACACGAATAAACTGTGATGTCCTCTCTACTCTAACCATCATTCAAATGCAACAGTGGAGCATCACACGAAGAAAGTTTTAAGCAACAAAATCATAAATGAGGATGATCCTCTCTATGGAGTTCTCATGAATGATGACTATTGGTGTTTGCCTTTTTCCTAACAGACACAACCAATTAGTTTCAACAACAAATGCAAACAATCCATCGTTGTAAGCACTTGAGAATCGAATCCACAAGAAACTTAGAATTAATACATTAAGACCACTAGATTCAAATATAAGCTAAAGCAATCGATAGAAAGTTTAAATCTAAAAGAATACTAAACACTTAAACAAGAACAAACTAAACTAAAGCAAGTTAAACTAATTACAACCACACTTAAATCAAAATGAACTCAATACTAGCAACTCAATACCAAAATGAAACTCAAACAAAAACAGAGCAATAAAGATCAAGCTGAGATAAGCAATTAAAGCAATGGGTCGTTGGTTAGGCGAATGATCAATCGGGAAACACAATCAATTAAGGATACTTAGGATAACAATGAAGCTCAACCTAGGACCTGTAACTCTCAATTGGATCAACCCACGTTCATGGCATTGATCCCTATATCAATCAATCAATCAAGATAAACTTTTTTTTGCCAATTCGATGATCAATAAGCATTAACACTACAAGAAAACTGTCAATTTGTGATGAAAAAACATTTCAAAGACGTCGCAAATCGCCATTTGAGATGGCTTTGTGTTGGCAACCATTTTGTCATAATTTGTTAGTCGTAAACATGAAAACATCGCATGAACGTCGCAAATCATGTGACAATAGAAAACGTCGCAAACACATCACAATACAATACATCGCATAAGCGAAGCAAACTTTGCGAGACACTTGCAACGTCGCACATTGCGACTACAACCCTTGTAAGGCTCTTGTGAGGCCGTGTTTTGCAACCAAAATGTAATTTCGAGTATGCAACAAACTTACGACGTTATCCTTGCTATGTTTTTGTGATGTTCAGTTTTGCGACAGATATGCGATAACAGTATTGCAACCAACTTGCGATGTTTTGCATGTGATGCTGTTGTCCGTTATGATGCCACTTTTCCGACGTAGATGCGATGAATTCTATGCGATGCATTTGCGTACGTTTCCTTTTGCGTCGTCATTGCCACGCCTGCGTAATTAGTTTTAAATTCTTAATTGTTAACTATTAATTGTAATTATTAAATATTAATTATTAAATAATAAAAAAGTAAATTATTAAATCCAAAATTAAATTGAAATAATATTTAAATAATAAATTGTTTAACATAATTTAAATAAAAAAAGAAAAACTAAACGGCATTAGAGTGGCCCGGGTTTTCCAAGCCGGATGCATCATCTTTGGAGTTTATCTCGTTCAACGCCGAAGTCAACTCTGGGTCTTTCCTTGCCATGATCTATAGTCCACAAGCAATTAATCTTCTTCTCCTAGGACAAGATCAAAACTTTTACTTCAGCTAACTCCTGCTATTGGCGATCTATTATCTCTCTAAGATATGCAGAAGCCCAGAAGGATTGAGAGAATCCTTGCGGCAATAAACACTGTTCAATCCTTGATTCAAGTGAACAAGTACCATAAATTCTCCCTTTTTACGGGGAACGACCTAAAAATAAATATATTTAAACATTAGGATAGACAAAAGAATCTTAAACAATGTTACCTCTGCATATATTTGGTTCTTTTGTACAGTAGATAGTCCACCACACGCAGAGCTCTCATCACTGCAATCTTGTGTAAGTTGAGACATCTTCGCTTTGACCTGATTGTAGATCTTCTCTAATTTCTTGTCTACAAAAACTCCATCCTTGTTGCGCTTTGTCCACTAAAGTGTCTCGAGAAAATCACGGTGAGAATCTCTTGATTTCTTTTGCTGAAAGCAATGAAAAAAAATATATATAATCAAAAATAAAATGTTTCATCGTAAATGAAGTATTTACAAAAAATTGAATTTGAATTACTTATAATTTGGCGGGCCCGAGCTTTAAATGAAGTCCTTCCCAAGAAATTCTTGTGGGAACCCTCACCATTGGGATCAAATAATCAAACCGCCTGACAGCTAGCACTCTTCTTCACCGACTTCTAATCTTTCCAATATCAAACAAGACTTTCCCAGACCTCATCTTTGAACCATTTTGGCATTGCCTCATTCTTGTTTTTCTTCAATTTATTCTTCCACCGTCCTACGTGATCACTCATATGTGTCTTTAGCTATGCCTCAAATTCCATACGGACCATCGTGGTAATAGAAGGGTACCAGTGGAAACGTTGCTATAAAAAAAGAGATTAAGTTACTATAAATCATACATAATAAAAAACATTCATAAAAATAAAAAAATAAAAATTTCACTGCAAACCTTTTGAACCATCTATCGACAATGTGGCTCGGAGTCTGAGAAAAATTGGCGTGCAGTTCCTGGAAAGCTCGTTCAAAGCTTTATTTGATTACAGTCGCAACCTTCCCATCGTCAACAAACCTACAAATTTTAAAATGGAAAAAACTTTTAAAACAATATTAATAAATAAAATTAATTAATTAATTTAAAAGTTAGAAAAAAATACCAAAAAGTTTCCTAGTGGACGGTCTGGATAAAGATTATGAAGGAATTTGTGGATGAAATCGTTAAGAAATTTTTTGATAGTCGTCCGCTCAGCAGCCTCGGCCGTCAAAGGCTCGTAAACACCTGGGGGTGGAGGAGTAGTCTCTCCTACCAGAGTGTAGTCCCGCTGAGTGCTGAAACTGGCACCAAGCATAGTTGGAACAGATCTCGATCCAAAAGGCATAGTTGAATGAGAACTGCCAGATCTAGGAGGCGTCGGTGGATGAGAACCTCCTGATCCATTAGAAGTCGTAGGATGAATTCTGTCAGTGTCAGAAAGATACTGCGTATAAGCGTTATAACCCCGAGACATCTGATATCAGTAAATTTTGAAAAAACATCAGAAATATATATTCGTACTATATAAATATATTTTAAAATTCTAAAATATTTTTTAAATTTTACAAACGTATAAAAAATTCTAATAATAAATTTGATATACTATAAATCATTAGAGTAGACCAAAATATTTTTAAAATAAATATAAAATATTTAAAAAAAAACGTTTTAAATATCACAAAATATATTACAAAATGTGAGAAAAATTGTTTCAAAACGTTTTAAAAATTCAAAAACACATTGTAAAATCCATATTTTGTTTCCCAAATGACCAATTTTGGTAAAAAGTTCTTATTTTATATTATAATAACAAAAACTTTTTAAAATTACAAAAATATTTTTATGTACTATAAGTCATTAGAATAAACTACATAATTTTTTTAAAATATTATAAAATGCTTTTAAGAAAACGTTTTCTATATGACAAAATGTAATAAATATGAGAAAATATGAGAAAAATTGTTTCAAAAGGTTTTGTAAATTCAAAAACATTTTGTAAAATCCATATAAACATTTATATAATTCTAGATCTAAGATCTAAAATCTAAGATGTATAACTAAAAATCTAACAAATTCATTCCTAAATCTATATTCCAATCCTAAATCTATCCATGGAATTGAGAAAGCACCTTGAAAGGATGTTGTTGGCACGGCGGTGGAGATAGATGGCGGAGAGAGGCGGCGGACGGCTGTAGATGAGAAAAAGGAGAGATTAGATGGAAAAAGAGAGAGAGGAAGGAAGAAGAGAGAAGACAACAAACTTGTCGTCAGCTTTGGAGGTGGAGAGAAATAGCGGCGATGAGCAGAGCAAGGCGACCGGCATAGACAGGTGGCAGGGCAAAGCTTAGGTCACCGACATCAAAGAACAAATTACAGATTAGATGGAAAAGAGAATGGAAGGAAGAAGAGAGAAGAAGAGAGAAGAAAACTGACCGGCGGTGGTGATTTTGGAGGCGCAGAGAGGCTAAGCCGGTGAAGAGCGAAGAAAAGATTTTAGGGTTGAAGGTGAAGAAGAGAGAGCGATGCTAATTATTTTATTTGGGGTGGGCGTCGTAAAATCATCGCAAGCATGTGAGGGCTTTACGATGTTTTTATGGTTTTCGGTATAAATGGCTTGCGATGTCTATGCGACATAAGGCTCATGTCCATCGCAGAGACGTCGTAGGTTTGTGACGTTCTTACGTGTTTGATCCAGGTTACAGAGCAACACCGGGATATTAGTTTCTAATTGAGCTATGCCATCCTCTGTTAGTGTGCGAGTACATAGATCCTTGAGAAATGCTCTGATTCCTATAAAGTTGATATTTACTATATAATTATTACACTTTCATAATTAATAGAATAAGAAATATATATAAATTATATACGAATTTATCAGCAATTGATTCGTGGAATGTTGTCGGTAAAAAGAGTGGATCTGCGGTGTCCCAAATGAATTGGCTTATTGCTACACCGGTGCTCAATACCTTAGGGGATCCGTATGAGGTGAAAATCTCATGTACGGTTCTGTAGAGTGGAATTTTTGATGATTCAATCAATCTTTTTGGGCGAAACAGAGGATATCATGGGTTAAGCCAGCTCGTGACAAAAGTACCTCTCGGCACAAGCTCAAATAATGCAAAAGGAAATAGTCATTGCATGAATACATGGAAATCATGACTCTTCATACCAGATATTTCTTTGTCTTGCTCAATACATCTTGAGAATTTGGATACATAACCATTAGGAAATTTTACATCCAATAAAATCCAATTAAATAATGTTTGTTTAGCTTCTCTGGACAACCAAAATATTGGAATCAGTTGTTTTCCATCCCTTGTAATATGCAATTCGTACCTTGCACATATTTCGGCTAAGTTCAACCTTGCTTTGAAATTGTCTTTAGTCTTTCCCTGTGCATTTAAAATTGTGTTCATGGTGTTATCAAAAAAAAATTAACGATGTGCATCGGATCAAGATTGTGCCGTAGTAAGAGATCTTTCCCATGTGGGAGTTCCACAAATATACTCTTTTTGTGCCAATTGTGACAATCACTATATCCATTATGCATGTTTGCTGGAGTGTGCCAATTGCCGCCACATTTACATGTTTCCCGAGATCCATGATGATCAATTTGCTCCAATAGATCACTACCTGACATGTGTGTTGGGGAGGAATACGCACAATCTTGTTCTTCTTGAACAATTTCTTGTTCCTTCGGTATGGATGATACATGGAGAGAAATCGATGATGACAATCAAGCCAACACGATTGCTTACCATGTTTTAGTTGGAATGCATCAGACCATCCCATACAATATGGACAAGATAATCTTCCATCTGTTGTCCATCCAGATAACAATCCATACGTTGGGAAGTCACTAATTGTCCACAATAAAACTGCATGCATCTTGAAATTCTGCTGCTGCGAGTAATTGTCTGAACACCTCCATACCATAACTGTTTCAGCTCGTGAATCAGAGGTTGCAAGAAAATATCGAGGGAACGTTTAGGATGACTAGGACCTGGCACTAGGATAGTCATAAACAAAAATTTGCTTTGAATACACATATCTGGTGGAAGATTGTATGGCGTCAATATGACAGACCATAGAGAATACTGTCTCCCAACAAACCAAATGGACTAAATCCATCAGTGCATAAACCTAGATAAACATTCCTAGACTCCTTAGCAAAGTCAGAATGTACCGTCTGAAATTGTTTCCAAGCCTTTGCATCTGACGGATGTGTAACCTCGCCATAGTTAATGATATGTTCTGCATGCCACCTCATTTCCTCTGATGTTCTTTCCGATTGGTATAATCATTTCAATCTATCAGTGATTGGCAAGTACCACATATGTTTATATGGGACACTGTCTTTCTGCCTATACGATATCTTGGTTTCCCACAAAATTGACATTCCTGCAATTTTTCATCCGCTTTCCAAAAAATCATGCAATTGTCAATGCAAACATGTATCATTTCTAATGGTAATCCAAGACCCGCAACGAATTTCTGCATTTTATAATAACTCCCAGCTGAATTATTATCTTCTGGCAAATACTCTTTTAACACATCAGCTAATTGATTCATACTTCTCTCACTAATGTCTCCTTCACTTTTAATAGGCCTCAACCTCGATGCTAATTACAATTTAGATAGACCCTCTCTACATCCCTCATAGATAGGTTGACTTGCAGCATCTAACATACCACAAAATTGTTTTGCTTTGGTAGGTTCTTTAATACTATTTTCAACGACAACAGAAATATTACCATGATATGCATCTGTAACCATATCATGATACCTATTTTCTTTTTCATGATCAAAAATATTTCCTCCATAATTATAATTAGCATTATCATGACTAGGACGTTGATCATCAACACCAGCACCCGTACTACTACTTCATGCATCCAAACTATATCTCTCCCCATGTGAAAATCATACACAATAGTTCCGAGTAAATCCTCTATTACAGACATGCCTTTTCACCATATCACTGTTCAAGTATTTCGTGTTTCTACACTTTATGCTTTGAAAATCGAAGTAATATTCAGGGATCGAATCCACGAGAACCAAGTACATACACTATTAATCCTTCAGTCAAATTAGAGCTATGACAAGAATAAAGGTATTGAGCTTAAATAATGATCACTAATAACAAAATTAGCTTCAATAAATTAAAACATCAAGTTTAGGGGAAATCATCGGGAATTGGGAATCTAACCAGGATACTATTCACGGTGAATATTAAGAGTCATTATCGAACTCAGAACAATAATTTATAGCAAATCCACTATCGTGGCGTCGACTACTATGTCTAACAACCTAGAATTTGGACTGCCGTTTGAACCTAAAATTCTAAACACGCGTTATTGATCAGATCTAATATGTTCATAAATTTCCTTAACATCAGCCTTCATTGGTTAAGGACAATTTGGTCACCTATGTTCTTTCGAGCATTCAAACAAACAGTTTTGGTGTGTTAAATTTTCTATGATTATAGATTAGGTGGCCAATCTAACATATGCAAAGAACTCAACAATAGATGAAGAAATCGAAGGATAGCACCATATTTGATCCTATTCTTTTACTCGCTAAGTCCCTGGAAAACCCTAAACTTGATTTGGGTACTACTTAGACATAATAAAAGAAACAAACAAAGCTTTTATTAAAAACATAATTGAGAATTGAATCGAAATTAAAAAGGGAGTTAGAAATCTTCTCCAAAGTATAGAGGTGGATCCAATCTCCTTGCTAAATTTAGAAGTTATTTTATGATAGAAAATTTAGCAACCAACAAAAATAATCTAAAACCCTAATAAAAAGAGAAGAAAACGCGTGTGGTACAAATAAGAAAAATCTAGTTTTTCTCGCACTAGCCTATGGATCGGTCAATCCAGGTGTAGGTTGATCAATCCACTATAGAATGGTCGATCATGATCTTTCTTGGTCGTTCCATAGATCGAGTGCAGATAACACGTCGAGGGCTGGAATGGTTGATCCTGAGGTAGCAGGTTAATGCAGAGGTTGTGCGCAACTTCAGGTGCACTAAAGATTGATCGATTCAAGGATTTTCATCGATTTGGAAGTCATTTGCAGCTTCCTACTCTTGTCGAGATCGATTGATCCAGGTGGGGATAGATCAATCCTGAAAAATGCCAGAATTCTTCTTTTCGTTCCAATCCATGTTTTGAATGTTTTCTTCCATCCTAACCCTACCTGGAAAGATTCTAAAAGACTAAAAAAGACTCAAAAAACACCTAAAAAGATGAGTTAAAACCGATATAAATGTGATATATTAACTCACACAGACTAACCTTTTTGTTTGTCCTCAAGCAAACAGAAAAACTAAGAATGAAAAATGAAGTGTAAACAATTTTCATAAGAGTACTACAAAATCAATCCCTTTAGTAAATCACATGAAAAACTTACCTGACAGACCTGAGATCACCTTGTACTTTCCTCGAACTTTACAACTGTCCCAAACAAACTCCACAATCAAATTGGGTGATCTGAATACACTATACCGACTTCCTAAGATATCTAAGTGTGGTCTCATCGAGGGGATATCGATTAAAGAACACATGATTTTATCTTCATCCTTAAGACTACCTACTCTATGGTTCCTTTCCTTTTTTTCCATCTATATTGCAGCCGATTTTTCCCTACTTACCTTGGATATCATTTTTATTTTTTATTGGCTGTCCAATGAAGTTTTTCCTACTTACCTAGGGTATCATTTTATTTTATTTATTGGTTGGTTCTTTAGCAACTCAAAGAATGAAAGCAACTGTAGCGTCATTGGAGTTTCGCTTAGCCTACTAACATTGCATCCAGCTTTGTTTTTGTAGTTACTTCAGACATAGAACATTCAGCACATACACTTAGATAAAATTAGAGAGAGGAACCACACTCACACAGATAAGTCATTCTTAACTAAAAAGGGAAAAATGATCTGATGTATGTCAACCCCCTTGACAAGAAGATTGAATCAGGTTAAGTGTGAAGCCGGCATGAGATTCTTTGAATATCCAAGAGGATGTGGGTAACAATGAGGAGTTGCAAGATCTCAGGTTTTCAATAGTCAATCAGTTCATGTTAGGTCTGAGTCAATAGTTACTTAAGTTCCTAAAAATGCAATAATTCCTCAAAAATCATTGTTCCAAATAAATAGTTTTAACTCAATAAAAACAAAAGAAACAAATCAAAAAATAACTTAAAAAGAAAAAGATACAAAAGAAAGAAATTTGTTAGTCATTGGATGTGCTCTCCCCCAGATTTACTTTACACCGTCTCGACTTGAGAACATATCCAAAGGAAGATCAACAAAAGATAACACAAGTGGAAATCGAAAAGTATGAATGTGAAAGGATCCCGGAAACCTCGTGAGGGGATAACTGATCTTAGGTTAGATCGGTCGATCTAGCTGTATTGATCCGTAGATCGACCTTAGGCGATCATTATGCAAAATGTCAGGGGACCGGTAATTGGTTGATCCAAGGTTGGATCGATCGATCCACTTCGGTCGATCTTCTGCACGGTTGTCAAAACGATCACCAAGTCGTGCGCATCATTTTGAATGCCTGTCGATTGATCAATTTATAGGGAGATCGATCGATCTTAGTATTCTGTCCACACAGTTTAATCTTGCAAGAAGCAAAAAAAGAACCAAGAAATACAATACAACAAAAGTGCAAGGAAAGAAAAGACTAACAAGTGGGTTGCCTAAACGATGGGAGGGTCATCCAAAGGAATTGAGTCTCCTTTGGGGATGTCTGCATCGGCTAACTATAGCTTCAGTCGATGCATATTGACTACAAACTTGCCCCCTTTAGTGTCCAGCAACACTACAACTCCATAAGGACGCACTTCCTTGATGGTGAAAGGTCGAGACAACTTTGATCTAAGGTTTCCTGGAAAAAGTTTCAAGCGAGAATTGAACAAGAGCACTTGATCATTAGCAACATAATTCCTAGTAAGGATATGTTTTTTATGATAGGACTTTTTCCATTCCTTGTAAATCCTCAAATTCTCATAAGACAACTGATGAATTTCTTCAAGTTTATGAAGCTACATTATTCGTCTCTCATTAGCAGGTTTGATATCAAAATTCAGGAGCCTAATCGCCCAATTTGCCTTGTACTCGAGCTCTACTGGGAGATGACATGACTTGCTGTAAATGAGGTGGAATGGTGTCGTGCCTAGAGGCGTTTTGTACGCTGTCCTGTATGACCAAAGAGCTTCATTGAGTTTGATGGACCAATCCTTCCTTGTTGTACCAACAATTTTCTGAAGAATGCTCTTGATCTCTCGTTCTTTGGATGATAGGGTGCAGCAACCTTGTGCTTGACTCCATATTTCCTCAAAAGACCCTCAAAAGTCTTATTGATGAAATGAGAACCACCGTCACTAATGACCACACGTGGGACACCGAACCTCGGGAAAATGATGTGCTTAAACATCTTCAAAACCACCTTAGCATCGTTTGTTGGGCTGGGCAGTGCCTTAACCCACTTTTACACATAATCTAGTCCCATAAAGTCAACTCCCCATACATTAAACATTTTGACAAAGTTCTAAGGAATTTTGTTCCTCTTGCTTATGATTCTTTACGTCTGGCATGAATCACACTTTGAAACGAACTCATGTGCATCACAAAAGATAGTTGACCATGAGAACCCTGCTTGAAGAACCTTAGACAGTGTTTTGAATGTGGCAAAGTGCCCTGCATAGGAGGAACCGTGGCAGTGAAACAAAATTCCAGAGATTTTGTCCTCAAAAATG
Organism: Lepidium aucheri; assembly: GCA_900406435.1. NCBI lineage: Eukaryota > Viridiplantae > Streptophyta > Magnoliopsida > Brassicales > Brassicaceae > Lepidium > Lepidium aucheri. The sequence continues at coordinate 11,509 of OVBA01002732.1, forward strand.
CACCTCCTAAAAGTACTATCGGCACACTACTTGTATAAATAAGGTTCATCTCAGAAATAGTGCCTAATATATTTTCTTCTTGTAGCCATACACTAGCGGCCCTGACCTAAAGCTGATAAAGCTTGTGCTTTAGGCACCAAATTTTATCATCAATTTAAGGGCATAAAATCCATTAATATCTATATAATGTAGTGGTTATGTATGCTTTCAGTGTGGAATGTGCTGTGTTCAATGCCCATCAATTCATTGTTTTTAGCCAAAAATTTATATTGGGCCGGCCCTGAGCCATTGCAGGTTCGACCTTAGCACCTAGGTAATTCGCTATCTCAGCAAACAAGGGAATACTGGGAGGGTTGGACTTGCTCACAGGCACACAAAATTTACTGTTACCAAGGCAACTCGAGTAAACATGTTCTTTGAGCAGGCTATCATTCAGAGGCACCTCATCCTCGATCCTCATCCTAGAGTGGTGATCTACCACTCCATTCTCAACACCTCTCTTGTTTTTAATCTCGAGATCAAACTGAAGAAGGAGAACCCATCTAAGAAGCCTTGGTTTCGCATCTTTCTAGGAGAGAAGATATGTCAATGCAGCTTGATCAGTATGCACGATCATTATGGAACCAACTAGGTACGACCTGAATTTCTTGAAAGCAAATACAAGAGCAAGAAGCTCCTTCTCAGTGGTCGCATACTTGCACTGTGCATCATCCAAGTTTCTGCTTGCATAATAGATAACATGCAGCTTCTTATCCTTTTGTTATCCCATGTGAGCACATATCGCATAGTCATAGCATCACACATTACCTCAAAGGGTAATTCCCAATCAGGTAAGTGCACAATTGTTGGACTAACGAGAACTCCCTTGAGTGTGGAAAGGCTCCATGACCTGCTTTATCGAATTCAAACTTCATATTCTTACACAGTAGCTGCGTCAATGAGCTGACTATCTTCGAGAAATTCTTGATGAACCTCCTATAAACGCCATCATGTCCAAGAAAGCTTCTAACCTCTTTCACTGAATTTGGCAGCTGAAGGTGTGTTATTACCTCGATCTTTGTTCGATCAACCTCAATCCCATGCTTAGAAATCTTGTGACCCAAAACTATCTCGTCTCTCACCATGCAGTGGTATTTCTCCTAATTCATCACGCGATGTTTCTCTTCACAACACTTGAGTACCCAACAAAAATTAGAAAGACAGCCATCAAAAGAAGAACCATAGACAGAAAAATGATCCATAAATACTTCCATTATCTCTTCGATCATGTTAGAGGAATGGACACATGCATTGCTGGAAAGTAGTTGGAGCATTACACAATCCAAACAGTATTCTATGATAAGCAAAAGTATCGTATGGACATGACAAAGTGGTATTCTCTTGATCATCGAGGTGGATTGGAATCTGAAAGAAACCTGAATAACCATCTAAGAAATAGGAGTAAGGATGGTTAGCCAATCTCTCAAGCATCTCTGATCAATAAACGGCATCGGGAAATAATCCTTTCTAGTGGAAGAGTTCAAATTTTTGTAATCGCTAAACATCGTATGTCTTGGGACAGTTCTAGTCAGTATCAATTCATTATTCTCATTCTTCACTACGGTCACACCCCCTTTCTTAGGAACAACATGCACATGATGAACCCAATTACTATCAGAAATAGGGATTATGATTCTAGCTTCTCACAGTTTCATTATCTCTTTCTTAACAACGTCCTTAAGGTTAGGGTTCAACCATTTCTAGTTCTTTATAGAGGTTTTTGATTCATAAATAAGATGTATCATATGCATGCAAAGATCAGGCATCATTTCAGTAATATCATCTAAACTAATGCTCTATGATACTTGCAAAGTTTGCACAAAAGTACGGTAGTCTCAACATTGTTCAGACTAGCATTGATAATAACAGGATATGTTGAGTTAGGTATGAGAAACGCGTACCTTAGTCCTGCTGGGAGTGTTTTCATCTTGATCTTTGGAGTTTCAAAATCACTCCAAGGATTGTCTGAAGACGCAAGAGGTGACGGTCTAGGTACATCCAAGGAGACCCAAGAAAGCATTTTCATTATTCTCTAGCATGAATCCAACATCTTAGTATACCCGTTTACTTCATTTAGGAAACCAAACTCTATCTCAGTCTTAGTCTAGACGATGTCTAAAGGGTCGTTTGAAAGAATCTCCTCTCCAACTTCGTCTTTAATTTCCTCTGAGTCGTCTACCATGAAGGTCATTCCATTGGGCATGGGTTTCTTCAGCATTTGTCCATCTCAAACTGCATAACCATGTTACCTAAATGGAGATCAGTTCGCCCATTCTTCACATTGATGATCGCTCATACAATTTTCAAGAATGGATTTCCCAAAATCAAGGGGTCTCTTAGTTCCTCATCGAGCTCTAAGACTATGAAGTCAACTGTCAGAAATGCTTTCCCTATCTTGACGTGTAGATCTTCTAAGACACCAACATGGAGCTTCATTGAACGGTATGCAAAGATCAACGAAATCCTCGTCTTTATGAATTTAGTTTATCCTAAACGTTGTGCAACGGAGTATGGCATCAGGTTCAATCTTGAGCCTAGGTAAAGAGACCAAGCAAATGTTAATAATCCAATATGGACAGACAGTACAAATCGCCCAAGATCTTCTTCTTTCTTCTAAAGCACAACACTACACTCCTGAGTGATCATTATAACATTTTCTTCCACAGTGAACTTACTTGTGCCAAACCCTTAACATAACTCTTCAATGAGGGAATCATCTGCAAAGCATCAACAAAAGATAGTTTCACAGACAAGTTAGCCAGCATCTCCTTGCACTTAGCAACCTTTAAATCCTTTCGATATTTTTTAGGTGGGACTGGATAATGAGGCTTAGGTATGTATACTTTATCCTCTACCACTTGTGCCTTCTGATTCAAACTCGATGCAACTAGCTGAGCTGGTTCTGGTGTGGTCTTCTCTATGAATTCGGTGTAACCTAATCATCACCCTTGCTGGCCATGTCATCATCATCAGCGAGATCTATAAACACATTGCTGATGGCATGTTTCTTTGTAATAGGTTCCAGTTCTCGACCACTTCTAAGTGTGATTGCATTGCATTTTCTTTGGTCCTCCCTTTTTCATTTCAGACATCGACTGCTGAGGTTTCTTAGTAGTTTGAGCAAACCGGTGATCCAACCTCTTCACATGAGAAAAGACTGTTTCATAATTGTTGTTCAGATTATTGTATATGTCATCTACCTTTGTGTTGATCTTGCTTGTAGCCTTCTGCTGTCCCTGAATGAGTTGCTGCAATATTGCCTTAATTTCATCTTAAGAGCTCTCTAGGTGGGGGGGGTTATTGGTTATTAAGATGGAGGGTAAGATTCTTGTGCTGAAGTGACTTCACCTGAAATATCATATTGATGAATAGCCCTCTTGTTTACTCGACTTACTACAATAAACATATCCAATTTTTCAGTAAGCCCATCTATCTTCTGAGACTCAATGCTGCTACTATGATCCGATCGATTCTACTCAGGTTGCTAATGACTCGAATGGCAGCCAAGTTTTTATGAGGATGAACGACTCTTCCTTGGTATTGGTCATGAGTCACCATTGCTAGCAATATTCAAAGATCTCTTATACTCCTAGTCTACTCCTCCATAGAAGATACTCAGTACATGATCATCCGAATACCCATGATGTGGATGGTTCCTCATGTATTCTCTAAATCTCTCCTAAGCTTCACAAAAAGGCTCGTCCTCTTGCTCCTAGAAAGTGCCGATTTTGTTCCTCAATTGAGCAGTCTTGGCTTTGGTGATGAAATGGTCTAGGAAATTGGCTCTAACTGCTTACCATGTGGTAAGTGAACCTGCAGGTAGAGATATGAACCAACGTAGAGCCTTGTTCTCCAGTGAGAAATGGAATAGTTTGCACTTGGCGTAGTCCTCTGGGATCCCATCTGACACTGTGGCACTGCACTCATAGTTTTTTGATGTGACCCATAGGGCTTTTAGCTGGAAGACCATGGAAAGTATACTACTTAATCAATGAAATCACTTGAGGGTTTAAACTCAAAATTCTTTCCTTGTATAGGAGGTAAGCAGATCGCTGATCGGTGCTGATAAAATTGGTGAGGTGTGTCAATGTTTCCTATAGCTCGACGTAGATTATGAATATTTTGTCGTCCCCTTAGCTCTTATATCTCTCACCTCAATTGCTCGATTGTGGTAGTTTTATACTGACCTTGATGGTCACTATCATTACCCAAAAGATTAGTAAGAGTTGGATTGCGCAATCTAACCTGAAACACAAAAAGAAAAAGAAAAATAAACTGTAAGCAAAACAATACTTGGACTAAAGTTCAACTTTATATTGAAAACAACACAACTGGTACTCGGAAACGGCGTCAAAACTTGATACACTCAGGGTTTAACCCTAAAAACTACTACAAGTGCACAACAAATCAAAATAATATTTAGGGATCGAATCCAGAAGAACCAAGTAGCTACACTATCAATCCTTCTAAATATGTATTATCAATCAGGTCTGATATGTTCACAAATTTCCTTTACATTAGTTTTCCTTGGTTAAGGATAATTTGCTCACCTATGTTCTTTCAGACATGTAAACAAACAATTTTGGTGTGTTAAACTTCATATGATCAAAGATTAGGTGGCCAGTCTAACCAAAGCAACGAACTCAACAATAGATGAAGAAATCAAAGGATAGGATCCTATTTCATCCTAATTCATTGATTCTCTAAATCCGTAGAGAACCCTAAACTTGAGTTGGGAACTACTCAGACATAATAGAAGAAAAAAACAAAGCTTTTATTGAAAACATAATTAAGAATTGAATTGAAATTAAAAAGGGAGTTAGAAATCTTTACAAAAGTATAGAGGTGGATCCAATCTTCTTGCTAAAGTCTAGAAGTTGTTTTTTGATAGAAATTTTGATAACCAACAAAAAGAATCTCAAAAACCTGATAAAAATGGTAGAAAATGTGTCTCGTACAAAATATGGAATATCTGGTTTTTCTCATGCAGGCCTGTGGGTTGGTTTATCCTGATCTTTCCTAGTCATTCCACATATCAAGCATAGATAACACGTCGAGGGCTAGAACGATCTATCCTGAGGTAGCAGTTCGATCCCATAGGTTGTGCACAACTTCAAGTGCAGTGAAGATCAACCGATCCAAGGACTTCAAGACGATCTGAAAGTCATGTGCAACTTCCTAGTCTTAGAGAGATCAATCGATCCATGAGATGATCGAGCGATCCTGAAAAATGCCAGAATTTTTCATTTTGCTCCAATCCATATTTTGAATGCTTTGTTCCATGCTAACCCATTTTGTACATGAAAAGAATTTAAAAGAATAACAAAGACTTGAAAAACACCTAAAAATATGAGTTAAAACCGATAAAAATGTGATACATCAGGCATCTCTGGAATTCTGTAGAATAGAAAGAGATCGAGTAAGTGAAGAGGCACCAATAACGTTAGAATACATAAATGGTTTACTGAGAAAAGAAACCTATTACAAAAGAAACCAATACCAATTCGAAAAGGAAAGCTGATGAAGCGAAGGAAGAGGGACGAGCATCTAAAGGTGCGAAATACAATAATGTTCAGGTGGTTCCACAGGAGAAACTGCCAAAGGATCAATGAGCCTATTGAATTGGAATTGTCAAAGACTGCAGAACGACCTGACAATGTTAAGGGAGATGAGAGAGCATTTCTTGAATTTCTTGTTCCTCATTAAGATGAAAAACTCCAATAAACACGTATTATGTTTGCATAAGTCACTTTGTTATGATCATTGTTATATTGTAGAATGGGAAGGGCTTAGTGGTGGCTTAACTTTGTTTTGGAAAAAACTCTTACCAAGTTATGTTTTTACAAGCTAATAAAAGAATGATTGATGTCAAAGTTTGTGTGGGTGCAATCTCTTTTTTTCATATCCTTCGCCTACGGTGAACTTGTTAGACATCTTAGACATGAAATATGGAACAAATTAGTGGACATCGGGACCAATAGAAGGGAAGCCTTGCTAGTGATTGGGGACTCGAATGAGATTTTAAACAACTCAGAAAAATAGGTGGTCTTTCGAGAAGTGAAGCTTCTTTCGTGTCTTTCAGAAATATGATATATGAGTGTTGTTTTAGGGAGGTTGCTTGCTCTGAGAACAAATTTTCATGGGCAGGAGAAAGGAGTGTAAACTCTATACAATGTTGTCTTGATTGTATACTTGGCAATGTGGAGTGGTTTCATATCTTTCAAATGTCTTCAGAGTATCTTTAATCTAATTGAATCAGACCACCGACTTCTAATGATTTGCCTTGCTAAGGATCCTATTCTTCAATATGAAGGATTTATGTTTGATCATAGATGTTTAAATAAACCCGGTTTTAAGAAGCTCATATTCGATACTTGGTCGACAAACTCTAAAGCATCCTCGACACTACTGCAGAGAATTGTAGAATGCAAAAGATAAATATCATCTTGGAAATGGAGATCAGACACATACTCAAAAAAACGATTTGTTAAGACTAAAATATAGTCTAAGAATTAAAATCAGACATCATAGTGGCACGAAAAGTGATCTGAGAAGCTAAATATCATCAACTTTCCAGGATGAGGAGCCATTTTGGAAGCAAAAGAGTTGTGAAACTGGCTTCGTGACGGAGATCACAACTCTAAATTTTTCCATAACTCGGTAAAGACTATACATGCTCACATTTCAATAATTGCTTTAGCTAATACGAAAAGTATAAATCAGTTCTCAGAGAGTTCAAAATTGAATAAAGTGGTTCAATACTTTTAGAATTTGTTTGAATCAACCAATCCTGATCATGCGAATCTGCTTCTTCACAGTCTATCTCAACGAGTTACTCCATAAATAAATCAAGATTTAGTGAAACAAGTTTCTGATGATGAAATACGACTTGCAGCTTTTGGTAATAAGTCTCTGGGAGCTCATGGTATGATGGGTTATTTTTTCCAACAGCATTGGGACATGGTCGAGATTCAAGTGATCAAAGAAGTTAGAAGCTTCTTCGAGTTTAGCAGTTTGTCGAATGGGTGGAATTTCACCTAATGTCTCTTATTCCTAAAGTATCGAACCCTACAAAGATGACAGATCTGCGTCTCGTCAGTCTTTGCTTGGTATGCCACAAGATAGTGTCAAAAATTATGAGTAAGAGGTTGAAGAAGTGGTTGCCTGAAATTTTTTCAGAGACACAAGGTGCTTTTGCTGCCAAAAACTCATCTCTGACAACATATTTATGGCTCATGAGATGATTCATGGTTTTAAAACAAATCCTAGATGGAGGAAAGAGTTTATGGCAGTTAAGATAGATATTGATATGGGCATCAAGTTATCATCAACCAAGGAATATGGAGATGACACCAACCAGCTGACTAAGAACCCTAGAGAACAAGCCCGAACATACTAAAGGTATATGTGTAATTCTTGGAGCATATCTGTCCAACCAAGAGGACTTAAGTAACAAATAACCTTTTCTAGAAACTTAACTTATATAGAGCACGCCTCAAAGTGGATTTGGCACAAAATAATTGTACATGAAAAAAAATATAGAAGATTCAACACGACAGGCCACCAATGAACCCGATGGAGACATGAGACCACTCATTAAATTATTGCGACCAAAACAGAATGAAACAAGAAACAAATCTAATTGTTTTGGATTCTCCACTAATAAAGAGCATGCAGAAAGTTAGATTCCACCAAATTGGAGCTAAGACGGAAAAATTATTCATTTTGCAAACCGAATGATTTCTAACTCGCCCAATTTGGATACATGCGTCTTAATTGGAGGATACTAGTCAAACTAAGTGGTATTAAGCTATGAACCGACTTGTTATGGAATCATGTTTAATTAGAGGATCAGGGAAAATTAGAACAATACGAAGACATGTCGTGGTTGGAAATATATTTGAATTCTAAACCAAGGGAGTCTACACTTGCCTTATTTGGACTCTCATGAGTTTGGTCAAGATCAAATTTATTTATGGAACCTAGGAGACCTTAGTAGTGATTATAAGCCTCACAAAAGACCCTACAATGCTCCAACACTCAAATGATTAGGCGAATGCTCTTAGACCTCAACTTGGGCGTGGTCACACTTTAAGGTATAACTCTCCAAAGACTCACTTTCCTTCACAGCTGCTGCGTTTTGAAGACTCCAAACGTGCATTAGAGATTTTAAAAGGCAAGATTCTGCCCTCCCAAGCTTTCAAGATACCGATTTTTCCAAACCTTCCATAACCTTCCATAGTTGGACCGATTTTTCCATCAAGTCTCCAACTGACTTTTTTACATTTACTTTATTATTTCTTTTCTTATTTTATGGCTTTAAAGCCGTTGCAATTTGAGCCTATAAACCCTCAGATTTTGTTCCATTATATGACACTTTTTGATCAATTTAGTAAACTTGAGTGTTTTCTTTAAAGTTATTTTCTTTGAGAGTTTGTTCTTATTCTTTGAAAACTAAGTGTGTGGTTCACTTTTTTTCTAGAGGACCTGCGGATTAAGTTTGTTTGTGAGATTCAGGCATTCTTATTCGTTCTTATCATTTCAAGTCTTTGGAGAGAGTCCATAGCCTTGCAAGTGTGCAGATTTGTGTGATTCAAGTCGGTTTGTCCATTTGTTGTGGATTCAACGACAAAATCTCTATATCCACCATCACCTTCGTTCCATCATCTATTTCAAGCCATAAGCCTTGAAATTTGACAATAAGTATAAAGTGATTCCAATCTTATATCATTATGTATCATAGTTAAAAGTTTCTATCCCAGACTGTACTCATCCAAGTTTTATCTTATAAATTTCTGTTTTGTTTTCTTTTTGTTTCTAATAAATCGGAAAACTCAGAAAATATTTATGATCATCTGTTTGTTGTTTCAATTTTATAAAATCCACAAAAACTTATTAAATTTTAATTTTTTTGTTCTTGTTAGTTTAAATCCCATAAAAGCTATGATTGCTCTAGCGGAAACAATAAAAGGGTTTAAATTGATCTTTTCCGGAGAATTTGATTTATGGTTTTGATTTTTAGAAAAAGAAAACCAAAAAAAGTTGTCTCTCTCTTTGTTCTATTGATTGTTTCCTTTTTTTTTGAAAAGAAAACAAAATAAAAAATATTTTTTCTGTTGTCCTTCTTTACTTTAATTGCCAACATTTTGATTCTATTACTTGTATAAAAAGGATAAAGAAAATCTCAAATTCTTGTATGTGCCTTTAATTGTCCTTCCTTTCTTGTGATTTGATTTTATTGGCTATTGTTTCTCCTTGTTTTGCAGGTCACGCTTCAATTTTTATTGGCTAAATGAAGTTATATGAACATGAAGAAGAAGACATGAGTGCCTACAATTACTCTCAAAAGGATTGGAGCGAAGAGAATGATTTCGTCCATTACGTAAGCAGCAACAACGTTGAATATGAGGGAGAAACGTGGCATGAAGATGGTGAAAAAAACCATGGTTTTGAAGAAGAACCAAGAGATGAACTGCTTGAACCGGAGCCACCAGACCAGTCCATGGAGGAGTACACACCCATTTCTTGGAGTGAGGAAACTGATTCTGAAATTAGTTGTGGAGACGGACTAGAACGTGAAGAGGATGGATTGGAGAGTGAGAAAGATGAGCCAGAACATGAAGATTTCAATTATGAAAGACACATAGACCAGTTCATGGAGCCTTACCATGAAGAAAAGCCATGGTGTGAAGAAATCGACTCACAAGTCAACTTTAAAGAAAGTTACGGTTCCGATGAAAAACAATAGAAAGTTAGAGTTGGACAAGAAGACGACGTTGGAAAAGAAGCAGAGACTCAAGAAGATGCGTCATGGGAACATACAACATATTTTGAAGTAGACCACGAACCCTGATATCTTACTTATTCAGGTTACAATCAAAAGGCTGATGATTACCTTAGATGGCAAGGATACATGGATGCATATTTCCAGTATTGTCAAGTACCAATGGAGGAGCAGCTTTCAGATGCTCTAGATACACTAACTGGATCAGCTTACGAGTGGTTGGAACAAGAAGATGATACCCGAGTTTACTTCAATGAACCAGTACATACATGGGAAAGCTTCAAGCTGGAAATCTTTGAAGAGTTTGTAAAGAACGCTGCAGCTCAAAATAAACACTATGGGTCAAGTTATTTGTACACCAAGACGAGAAGATGGGTTATGGCACCAAGATTAACCCCCAAGACTGTGCACAAAAAGGTTCATCAATCCAATTCCGAAAGGGTTTCTACAAGGTGCTTAGTGAAGCGACAACAAATTCAGCAAGGGCTGGTGCAAAGATGATTCATCAAAAACCAGCTCCCACACCGTTGCGTGAAACACAAGGCAGACAAGTGCAATGTAAGTCTACGAACACCTTAAGTTTGTTAAATGTTGTTTGTTATAGATGTAAAAACAGAGGACACTATGCAAAAACGTTCCCAACTAGGCAAATGGTAACATTCACGCTTGTTGTATCTAAAACGGATAAACCTATAGAAAGTGAACAAAAGCTAGTTGAAGCAGATTTCAAAATTTCCAGTGCTAGTGTCATGCACTTGTCTTTGTCAAAGGGTGTTGATGCAGGTATAAGAGAGATAAAGGAGCTTTTCGCTCAAGAAAGTGTCAATGACACTATAATAATCAAAGAAGAACCACCGGACTAACCTTAACAATCCAAGATTCAAGGAGAACCTAATGGAGAGCTAAAGCATGAAATAAGAAATTTCACAAAGAACACTACATTCCTATCAAAGAATCAATAACATGGACTAATATTCATTATTATAATCGAGGAAAAATTACCAGACTCACCTTGGCATTCTCCAACAATTCACTATCTAGATAAGATCTTAGACCTCAAAATTCGAATGAAGGCTAACTTGCTTTCTTTTGGTGCAGATTGTACAATTTCGAAGTCGAAATCTTCTGAAGAGAGAAAGTATGATTGGGCATCAAGAAATCATCAGCCAAGGAACATGGAGATGACACCAACCAGCCGATCAAAAACCTCATAGAGAACAAGCCCGAGCGTACCAAGGACATAATGTGTAATTCTTGGAGCATATCAACCCAATCAAGAGGAGTTAAGTTTTAAATCAACTTTTTCTAGAAACTTAACTCATATAGAGTGCACCTCAAAGTGGATTTGGTTTAAAAAAATTCCACATGAAGAAGATATAGAAGATTTGACCCGACAGGCCACCAATGGACCCGAAGGAGACATGAGACTAGTGGCGAATGTAAGGCAGTGACCCCTAAAGCACGTGCCTCATGCTAACTTTTTCGCTTATTTTTTCTTAAATTTATTGAGTTATTTATGGTCCACTAAGATAAAAATGCCCAAGGTCCAATATAATTGAAACAAGAAGAAGTGCCCCAAGTTCAAAAAAATTTGAAAATAAAAGATCCATACAAAAATCTAGATGGAGAAACAAATTTATTGAAAACTAAATTAAGAATTGTTGACAAAAAAAAATTTAGAATTAGTTGCCATTTTTCATCGTTGACACAAATTACTTTCTTTTTATCCTGTACTAGCATAAACAATCCCCAATGTCTACTATAGTAATTTTTCAATAGAGAACTTATATAAATTTTTTATTAAAATATTTATTCCAATTGATTTGCGAAAGCTATTCCAATTATTGTATTCATCATCAAATCAAAATTGTTAAAAGCACATCTTCGTGAATTCAACAATAAATTATATCTTAAATTGCTAAACGTCTTCGGTTACTTATACACCTTATGTTTATGTCTTCGTTGTGTTTCAATTGTTAACACTTAGCACATCTTAGGAAATAGATCAGCTCACATGTAATTTGATCAATTGGTCAATTGAGCAATATATAATGTTTTTTTGTTTTTATTATTATTATTGATTAGTATGTTGAGTTTTGTGTAGTTGTGTATATTTATGAATTTTTGTGTATGATTTGATTACTTAGTTTAGAAATAATTTCTCTTAATTATTTTTTTAATCTAAACTTGGTTGGTTCTAATATACTAATATAATTATTATTATTTTAGATTCCAATAGAAAGGTACTTCAAAAGAAAATATAAAATAATATCTGAAAAAGATTCAAAAGATTTGCTTTCAGATCCTATGATACAAAACGAATATTGAAGTATCATTTTAATGAAAGAGATGAGGTACGTTGCAAATACCTTATTAGAGACCCTGGTCGACCTCATGGTCATAATTTTCCTAAAACACTATCAAGAAAAAAAAATAAAGCAATTCAATCCATATTGGTTTGACCTCTATGGTAGTTGGTTGGAATATAGTGTAAAAAAGAAAAAAAAATTGTTTTGCTTGTTTTGCTACTTATTTAGAGACTACACAGAAAATAAAAGGGGAAGTGATGCATTTATGACAAAAGGTTTTGATATTTGGAAAAGTCTATAGAGATTACGTGATCATATATGATCTGTGGATAATTTTCACAAGAGTACAATGAAAAGGGCTAACTCTATGATGAAGCCAGATCAATCCATTTTTCATGCTTTTTATAACCAGGATGAGACAATGAAAATTGAATACAAGATTAGATTGAATGCTTCGATTGAGTGTTGTGGGTATTTACTACGACAAGAATTATCTTTTCGAGGTCATTATGAATCAACATAATCAGCTAATGGGAAATTCCTTAGAGCTTGTGAAATACATTGCAAGGGAAAGTGAGCTTGTAAGTAAGGTTGTGTTGGAGAATGCTCAAAAAATAATTAATTGATGTCCACTATAGTTCAGAAAGATATAATGCATTTCTTTGCAGATGAAGTTTTGGAAACTATTATTCAAATAGTTGACCACGATGTATTTTGCTTGTTGGTGGATGAATCTGTAGATGTTTTTAAAAACGAACAGATGGTTGTGGTTTTTTACTTTGTTGATAAACATGGAACAGTAAAAGAAGATTTATTGGTCTACTACATGTTAAAGAAACATCTTTTGCATCTCTAAAATGTAGTCTTGATTCATTGTTTCCTAAACATAGATTAAGTACATGTGAAGAAGTTAAAAGGAAAAAGCTATATGGAACAAGTAATATGAATGGTGAATTTAGTTGTTTAAGATCTTTAATTAAGTGACAAATGAGATAGTGATAAAAAGGTTTCAACATATAGAAGAACGTAGTATAGTTTTTTAGTATTTTTTTAATCACAAACTTACTTTTTATATATATTTTGCTGACATTTACTTTTATTTTAGTAGTTTTTTAGATAAGATATATTTTATATAATATAATGTGCCCCAGACTAAAATCAGTTCTAAACCCACCATTGCATGAAACCACTCATTGAATCATTGCAACCAAACCAGGATGAACCAAGAAACAAATCTAAGTTTTTTGGATTTTCAACTCATTACAAGCACGTAGAAAATTGGATTCAGCCAAATTGGAGCTCAGACGAAGAAGTTATCCAGTTTGCAAACTGAGTGATTTTTAACTCACCCAATTTGGAAATATGCGCCTTAATTGGAGGATCACGACCAAACCAGGAGTAAATAAGCTATGAAACTGATTTGTTATGAAATCATGGTTCACCAGAGGATCCGGTAAAATTGGAACTATAGTAATACTGGTTTTGGTTGGAAAGATATTCGACTTATAAACCTAGGGAGTCTACACTTACCTTTTTTGAGGTCTCACAAGTTAGGTCAAGGTCAAACTTATTTGTGGCGATCAGGAGATCTTAATAATGACTTAGAAGTCTCCCCAAAGATTCTACAATGTTCCAACACTTAGAGAATTAGACGAATCCTCTTAGACCTTAACTTATCATACTTCACACTTAAAGGTGTAACTCTCCAACCGCTCACTCTCTCTCACAGCTGCTGCATTTTAAAGACTTCACACGTGCATAAGAGACTTCCAAAGGAACAATTCTATCTTCCCAAGCTTTCAAGACACAAATTCCATGATCTTTCATATTTGGACCGATTTTTCTATCAAGTCTCCAATGGCTCTTTTAACATTTACTTTTTGATTTCTTTTCATATTTTGTGGCTTTAGAGCCTTGAAATTTGAGCCTATAAAACCTCATATTTTGTTCCATTATATGACATTTTTTTATCAATTTAGTAAACTTGAGTTTTCTCTTCAAAACTCTTGACTTGATTTTAATGGCATTTAGATCAGTGGATAATCATGTGTGTCAAAACAGTCACATACTCGGTTCTGCTTAATGCATGCTTTATCAAACCCAAGAGAGAGCGTCGTCAAGGACATCCCATATCTCATTTTCCCTTTATTCTTTGTGATAAAGCTTTAATCCACATTATGAAGAAAACATAAGCATTTAGCTATCACGCATATCAAACTATCAAAAAACAGTACATCAGTGCAACATCTTTTATACGTGGATAACAATCTTTTAATGTCCAAAGCCACCTTTGCAGAAGCAGATGCTTTACTATAGTGCCTAAGACTAAATGGAAATGCATCGGGTCAAGAGATAAATTTCCAAAAATTTGCCATCACTTTTGGAGACAAAATAGATCTAATCATGAAGGTTTCTTGGTTTATATATATATATATATAGGGATTATCACCGAAAGTGGTGTTGGTAAATATCTTGCCCTTCCTGAGTATTGTAGCTGATCTAAAAAAGAACTTCTCTCATTGGTCACGGAGAGATTGAAATAAAGGTAAGTGGCTTGTACACGAAAACACTCTCTTTTGGTGGTAAAGAGATCCTCATTACATCAGATGGCTTAGCTTTCCTGATGTATGCTATATCATGTTTGAAGCTAATAAAATTCCAATGTCAAAAGCTCAATAGTGCTCTTTGTATTTTCCAATGGAATACTGCGGAAGATAAAAGTAAACTCCGCCAGATTTCTTGGGATAAAATGTGTCAATCCAAAGAGGAGGGAGGAGTTAGCTTCAGAGAAATTGCTGATTTTAATCAATCTCTTATCACAAAGCAATCTTGAAGGCTTTTATCTGAATCCTACTCTTTACACTCTCGGGTTTACAAGGCTAGATACTATAACTCGAAAGATTTTTTGGCAGCTGGTAAAGGGCATGGCCTTCTTATGTTTAGAGAAGCATCTTCTCTAGAAGAGAGTTATTAGAGAAAGGTTTACTTAAATCGATTGGTAATGGTCGAAATACAAGGGTGTCGACAAATAAGTGGATATTTAAAGGTATACCTCATCAGCTAATAAATAAGGGTCAAGTTCTTGATCCAAACCTATAAGTACTAGACTTGATCACATAAGATGGTTCATGGGACACAATTTGTTGTCTGCACTTTTCCATCCGCAGGAAGTAAACAGTATTTAGGAACTAACACCGTTTACCAATGAAACAGATGAATAGTTCTAATCACTCTCACGGAATGGTAAATACTCGGTTAAGAGTGGAAGTGAAATGCTATCCAAACTCAATACACTCTCAAGTAATACCTCACCGCAAGTTGTACACTCCAATAAACTGAAAAGCAATATTTGGAGAACTAAAACAGCTCCAAAGATTAAGTTTTTTCTATAGAGAGTGGCATAAAATGCATTTGATGTAGCAGAATGTGTTAGTAAAAAAAGTGTTGCAGTGATTTTATTGTGTCCTCTATGTAAGAGGTGTCTAAAATCAATCCAACATACTTTTTTTGAATGAGAGACACCAAGTAAAGTCTGGAGAACAATTTTATTCCCCTCTTTACTTGGTGGAGTTCTGAAAACCATAGAGAACGACATTGCTATGTTTCTGGATATATTGCTGATATATCGAGTTCTTGTCTATTTTTAACTCATTTTTCTTTATTTTTTTTAGTCTTTTGTGTTCTTTCTTTTGCTATCTTTTCAAGTAAATTGCAAGCTATGATGGATTTTGGCAGTCAAACAATGAGATTAAGTAAAAAGGATCAAATCTATGGATTTTATACGTCTAGATTGTTCAGGCCTTACTAGGATCAACTAATCCAAATCTGCCAAAAGAATTTGTGGACGACCAACAGATCGACTGAGCTTTCATGATCAATCACTCCCAACCTAGATCGATCAGTCCATCTCCAGATCGATCGATCTTGAAAACTGATATCACAAGTCTTAACCCTAAAAGGTTACTGCAAGTGCTCAGTAAATCGAAGTAATATTAAGAAATCGAATCCATGAAAACAAATTAGCTACACTATCAATCAGTCAATCAAATTAGAGCTAAGACAAGAATAAAGGTGTTAGGAAACTAAGCAATGATTACTAATAACAAAATAGACTTCAATAAACCAAAACATCAGGCTTAGGGAAATCATCGAAAAATTTGGAGTTCAACCACCCACGGTACTATTCAAGGTGCAATTTAATAACCATTCTTGAACTTAGAACACCAATTTATAGCAAACCCAATTTCGTGGCGTCGACTACTATGTTTAGAAACCTAGAATTCTAAACTATCGTTTGAACCTAGAATTATAAACATGCATTACAGTTCATGTCTGATATGTTCACAAGTTGCCTTAACATTAGCTTTTGTTGGTTAAGGATAATTTTCTCATCTATATTCTTTTAGATACCTAATCGAACACTTTTAATGCATTAAAATTTCTATGATCATAAGTTAAATGACCAATCTAACCTAAGAAATGAACTTAACAATACATGAAGAACTCTAAGGATAACACCCTATTTGACGATAAAACATTGATTTCCTAAATCCCTAGCAAACCATAAACTTGGTTCGGGAATTACTCAGACATGGTAAAATGAACAAACAAAGCATTCATCGAAGGCATAGTTTAAAACTGAATTGAAATTAATAAAAAGGAGTTTAATAATCTTTTCCAAGGTGTATAAGTGAATCCAATCTCCTTTCTAAAAATCTAAGAGTTGTTTCTTCAATATGGAATTACGATCCTGCTCAAAAGTATCAGAAGAATCTAATTAAAAGGGCAGAAAACACGTCTGCTACATGAAAAGTTGAACTAGAACGAATAAAGAAAAGATGGATTTTTCTCGTCATGCCCATGGATCAGTCGATCCAGATGCATATCGATCGATCCACAATAGAATGTTCAATCCTGATCCGCATGGTCTTCTATAGATCAATCTTGAAAACTCTTCTTAACAGTTGGATTGAGCGATCCAGATGTAGCCAGTCGATTCGACAGTCATCGACAACTTCTGGTATTATGAAGATCGTTCGATCCAGGAAGGGACCGATCGATCCTAGTCTCTAAAAATTCCAAAAATGTTCCTTTTTGCTCGAATCCACGCTTTGACCGCTTTGTTCCAACCTAATTCATTTTGTTCCTAAAAAGATTTTAAAAGACTAACAAAGATTCGAAAAACACTTGAATATATGAGTAAAAAACGCTAAAATGTGATACATCAAACACCATGCATATTTGCGGACAACCTAGAGAATGACTTGACTGCTCGAGATTGACAGATCATAAGTCAAAGACGATGCCATGAATCTTCATGATCGATCCATCCAAACTTGTCTCGCGATTTCCGAGTTTTCTATTTATTTTTGTCTGGTTAACTTAAATTAAACAAGAACGATTTTGGGACCTTTTATTTAGGTTATCCTAATATTTTTACACACACTCTTATTTCTATTCAAGCAAAAACTCTTAGTTTTCTCTCTAGACTTTAGCAAGAAGATAGGATTCAATTCTACGATTTGGAAAAGATTTCTAAACTCCCTTTTATTCTAATTTACTATTTGATTATGCCTTTCATGATTTCCTTGTTTCTTCGTTCTACCTTGTTTGAGTAGTTCACTAATCAATTTTAGGGTGCTTCTAGGAATTTAGGGAATAAATGAATAGGGCCAAATAGGGTGTTGCCATTAGAATTCTTCAACTATTGTTAAGTTTAATGCTTAAGTTAGATTGGCCACCTAGCTTACGATCGTAGGATGTTTAATGCACCAAAAGTGTTTGATTAAATGCCTAAAAGAACATAGATGAGCAAATTGTCCTTAACCAATGAAATATAATGTTAAGGCAATTTCTTGAACATTTCAGACCTGGACTATAATGCATGTCTAGAACTTTAGGTTCAAACGACAATTTAGGATCCTAGGTTGTTAGACATAGTAGTCGACACCATGTCAGTGTGTTTGCTATAAACTAGTGTTAGGAGTTCGAGAATGTTTCTTAAACCACACCTTGAATAATGTCATGGTTAAATTTTTGATTTCCCGATAAATTTTCTTAAGCTTGATGTTTGATTTATTGAAGTTCAAAATCATTTTTTCGTAGTCATTAATTTAATTTCTCAAACAATATTGTCTTATATTACCTCTAGTTTGATTTGAAAGATTGATAGTGTAGCAACTTGGTTCTCATTGACTTGATCCCTGAATATTACGTTGATTTGTTGTGCACTTGCAGTAATCTTTAGGGTTAAAACTCTAAGTACATCAAGTTTTTGGTACCATTGTCAGGGAAAAATTGTGTTTCCTTTCAATCTAAAATCTAATTTTAATCTAAGTTTTCTTTTACTTATAGTTTGTTTTTATTTTTCATTTTTTTGTTTCAGGATATAATGAGTTATCCAACTCCTACGAACCTTGCTGATAGTAACGGTAACCTTCAGGGCCAGGATGATGATGCCACAATCAAACAATTGAGGCAAGAGTTAGAGGATTTGAGGGGAGGATAGAATGCTTAGTCTTTACGCCAAGCTATAGGAGATATCGATACACCTCATCAATTCTATCATAATCGATTAGCGTTCTGCCCACCTCCCTTACAGGGACATGATTTCGAGTTTAAGCCTCAAGTGATTGCATTGATTAGGAAATATGCTTTCCACGGTCTTCCAGCTGAAAACTCTATGGATCACATCGAAAACTATGAAGAGATTTATAGCACCACAGTCTCATATGGAGTCCTAGAAGACTATTGCAAGTGCAAGTTGTTCCATTTCTCGTTGGAGAATAAAGCACTGTGATGGCTTAAGTCATTCCTTGCAGGCTCGTTGACCACCTGGGATGCAATTAGAGCCACTTTTCTAGACCATTTCTACGCCAAGGCAAAGACTGTTTTGCTAAGGAACAAGATAACTACTTTTCAGCAGCAGGATGGTGAGACTTTCTGTGAAGCTTGGGAGAGGTTCAGAGAGTATATGAGAGATTGTCCGCATCATGGGTACTCAGATGAAGAGATACTAAATATCTTTTATGGAGGAGTAGACTGGGAATATAAGAGGTCTCTAAATGCTGCCAGAAATGGAGATGTTATGATCAACACCAAGGACAAGGCATTTACTCTCATAGAGAACCTGGCTGCAAGTTCATATCATCAATGTCCAGTGTATGACAGATTTATTCGTAATAGCAGCATTGAGTCTCAGAAGATTGATGAGCTTATTGCCAAATTCGATATATTCATCAAGGCTAGTAAATCAAACAAGATGGGTGTTCATTAATATGATAATTTAGACGAAGTTGTTTTAGCCCAGGAAACTCTGGGAGGATCTGATGAGCAGCTAAAGGTCAGCTGTGTTAGTGGTGGAGGTTACTTACATGATCGGGGAGTCACGAGGGATTTACATTACCAGGGAAAACAAATCTCGCAAATTTCAGGCAAAGGTAGTTTCCCACCAAACTTCAGACCATTTCAACAAGAACCTCGACCCAAACATCAGCCACCAATGAACCAGTCTGATTGCTCTTTGGGTGAGCTAAAGGCAATGATGCAACAACTCCTTCAGGGACAACAAAATAATGCAAGTGAGATCAACACAAATATGGATGGCATGTATAACGATCTTAACTGTAAGTACAAAGCAGTTTGTGCACACGTGAGGAGGTAAGACCTATAGGTTGTTTAGACTACTCAAGTTTCTTAGAGCTCGGTATCAGGAATGAGTAAGAGAAGCCACAAGGAATGCAATGCCATCATACTTAGAAGTGGTAGAGAACTATAACACTCCACAAAGAGGCCTATGGTTAGCAATGTCTTTACCGATCTTACTGATGATGACGATGTGGTTAGAAGGATAAGGATGAGCCCACACAAAATACAGTTGAGAAAACTGTGCAAGAAACTATTAAGAAAGCCCCAGTAGCAGTGGAGAGAGTATATGTACCTAAGGCTCCTTACTCAATTCCACCTAAGAAATCTCGAAAGGATTTAGAAGCAGCTTAGTGCAAAAAGATTCTAGCTGATTTGTCTACGAAGCTAGCTTTTGTTGACACACTGTAGATGATCCCCTCATTGAAAAGTTATGTAAAGGGCTTAGTCACAAACAAGCTCACTGGAGAAGAAAAGGTCATGATGGTAACTTAAGAATGTAGCGCAGTGCTTTAGAACAAGATGCCTAAGAAAGAAGAGGATCCTAGGCGATTTGTACTTTTTGTCAAGATTCGACAGCTAATGTTTGCTTGTTCACTTAGCGACCTAGGTTCCAGCGTGAATCTCATGCCACATTCCGTTGCAAACGGTTGGGTTTCACCAAGTTCAAGGATACAAGAATTGCATTGATTTTTGCAGATCATTCAGTGAAGTTCCATGTAGGTGTTCTGGAGGATTTACATGTGAAGATAGCAACAACATTCGTACCAGCAGATTTTGTTGTGCTAGAGCTCGATGAGGAACCAAATGACCCAGTTATTCTAGGAAGATCATTCATGAAAATTGTTGGAGCCATCATCGATGTTAAAAATAGGCGGATAGACCTTCACTTAGGCGATTTGGTAATGCAGTTTGAGATGGAAAAGATGCTAAAGAAACCTATGTTGAATGGGACGACATTCATGGTAGATGACTCAGAGGAAGTCGCAGATGAAACTGTAGAGGAGTGATAACAAGGTTTTTCGGTCTCTAAGCTATCAAATCATCATAGGGTAG